>JAKVIS010002966.1:0-20216 GCA_033119425.1 Bufotes viridis | reverse complement strand
GTCCGCGGCAGGGCTGGCTTGGTAGTGCGTCATCAGGAGTTGGAGGCTGCTTCGCCTCAATTTTTGAAACGGGACGGGGTCCATCTGAATGACCTGGGGATTGATATGTGGGCTTTGGGCATTCAGGATGGCTTGGAGTTGGCACTCAAGGTTATGGGACGCCCACAGGTGAGGTGTCACGGTGGTCGTCGGTGGCTGCTTTATGTGGGATCCTGGGGGCAATTCCTGGCTATGAGAGGCGTGACACTTGGAATGCGAGTTCTCTTGTCGGATTAAGAAGATGGTGAATGGGCTCCTGTTCGGGCAAAAGAGAGGCCCGCTAGAGGTTTTACGGTCATTTGGAGGATATGGGTGCCCTTGGGTCGGTGTATGCGGCCGAGGGTAAGGAAGGTCTAAGTAAATCGTGGTCAGGAATTCATCTGGTTTGGGGTTGCCTCCCAGGATTTTGCAGGGACTACAATGGTTTAAATGTTAATGAAAGGGGTTGATATTGTGTTACATAATAAGATGTTGACAAGATGGTTATTTGTATGTTAAGTTAATAAAGGTGGCCGACGTGGCCATATTTACCAAAATTTTGTGGTCTGTTTTCATTTAAGGGGTATAATGGTTGGGGGGGGGGGGGTTTGTGGACGGAAGGTAATCTTCCATCCCTTAAGTCAGAAGCAAAGTGCACATAAGATTTATGTCTCATACTCTTTGCCGGTAATGTATTACGCTGTGTCTTTTCTGCATGTGTATCCACACCATGCGTATTCTGCAACGGGTGTATGTAGCCTAAGGGTGCGTGGTAGGGATGGAAGATTCAATTCTAACGAATCAATTTATCTTCTTAGTGGGACCACCTGTGAGGGGCTTTTCCCATAGTTGAAGAAGCACCCATATGCCTGTTGATTGAAAGGCCCGGACATCTCGCTCGGTCCTGACAATCTTGCATCTGCGCTACAGCACGAAGTGGCGGCACAAGTGCAGAGGCTGTGCTACAGGGGCAATAACTGTTCATGCAATGCTGCCTGGAGGTGTATCGGCACATGCGCTGGTACGTATGTATTGGAGTGTGTAGAACATTCACTGGTTGTAGATATTGGTGTGTACAGTATATTCACTGATGGTACATATTGATGTAGGCGGTATATTCACTGATGGTACATATTGTTATAGGTGGTATATTCACTGATGGTACATATTGTTATAGGTGGTATATTCACTGATAGTACATATTGTTATAGGTGGTATATTCACTGATAGTACATATTGGTATGTGTGTAGTGTACGGGAGTTGTAATACCCGTCACTACAGAAGGGTCACTTGGATGCTGTCGTTCCTCTCATTTATGGGGAGGCTGGTAAAAGTCCTATTCTTAAAATGCAATGTAATTTATGGTATTTAATTCCCTGTTACTGTGAAATGTGCCATGTGCAGGCCGGCTAGGGATGTAATCCCAGCTCTAGTCACTAGAGGGAGCTAGGGAGCCCTAGTCTATATAAGGCCCAGTCAGGACAGGCTAGAAGCAGTGCAGACCCTGGAGTCTGTGAAGGCCACATGTCACAGGCCTAAGCAAGTCAGCAGAAGTCAGGCAGAGGCAATCCCTAGAGCAAGAGGTACTGAAATGTCAAGAGGAGGTACACTGTCTACTGGAGATTCAAGGATATAAGCCAGAAGTAGGGCATTGGGGCCTTGAAGAATAATTGCCAGTCAGGACCAGTCAGGAAGAAAGTAAGGTTCACCTGCATTTCAAAGTCCTGTTATTTTTACCCTCTACTTTACCTTGCTGGATGTAAGCCTGCTGTAACTGCGACTGTACAAAAAGTCTATTGTCTGCAACAAGAACTGTTGTAAGAGGTTGCCTGCTGTATTTCCACTGTTTCAGTAAAGTTGGAATTCTGTTTTCAAGCTACAAGTCTGCACCTCTATTATTCCTACTATAAATACGGTGTGCCACCGTCTATTGGCACTGGTGTCACGAAACATCAGGGACTTAGCCATAGGCACGTTAAACTACAACACCAAGGGCACCTCACATTCCACCTGGCTGTGTCCCTCAAGAACCCAGAGAGTGCCCCAGAGGAACAGCGTGCCGGCCTCTCCATCACTGGCATTCCCAGGTTAGTTCCACACATTGCTCTGACTTGGGGATGCTACATTTGGCGTCCACGAACAGGATACGCACGTTTACGGACTGTGAGCAAAACGTGAACTTTGTGCCTTAACCAGTTTGCCAAGTGACAAAACGCCTGTTTATTTGAAGTGAACTTTGCGGACTTCAAACGTACAAAAGTGTCCCAAAAACCTCCAGAAAGCGCTGTGCAGTGTTGCGCTATCAAGAGGAAGAAAACGCCACTTCAAAGTGTGTTTTTGTGGACTTTTTATCATCCTGCTTGCTGTCACTGAATTGATGCATCATGGCGCCTAAGATGGCGCTCGGCATCATTGGACTTCTTCTGCGCCATCACTGTCTGCTGTGAGCGCGAAAATTTACGCCAAAACCCTCCAAGGGAGAGAAGACGACCTGGAGGTACGCCTTCCTTTGAGGATTATAATGTGGACACCGCCTACCTATATTGAAATACCTAGGGGCGTTCAAGAAGCGACGGGGTGGAGCCTGCAGGAACAGTGGCTCACCCTGCTACGGGGTTTCTAACCTGAATCAGAGGATCCGGAACCGTAGTTGGAGCAATGGAGGCAACCTTAGGAGCAACTAAGGAGCGCCCTGCGCCCCAGCGTATCTCCCAGTGACATGACTCAAACCTGCCCATGGCCACAAGCGAGCCCTGCCGCTTCCACCCGCCGCGAGAAGGCTTCCTCCCGCGGAACCCGCGTGGTCAGGCCCTGATGGCCGAGATCGAGTGGCGGCAACTTTAAAAACTACCACGCAGAAAAAGTATTTCGAGGAAGTCACCAAACAGATTTATGAGGACTCCAGGACAGCAAGCCCCAGCTCGAACGCCGCACCGGAGTCGTGCTCGAGTTTGACAAGGTCAGAGGATTTGGATTCATCCAAGAAACCGGCACCAACTGGGACTATTATGTGAATCGCCGGTCCAGTCAAGCGCAGCTATCTCCCAGGGCGACTGCATAATCCAGCGGTCGAGGAGAGAGTAGAGTTTACTCCCGCGGGAGGGCCTGCGAGGCCCATATGCCACTGCGGTGACCCGTCCAGGACCGGTACCGGAGGACTGGGAAGAAACAGAAGATCCGGTGGAGGCAGAGGACCCGCCGGGACCCATCCGGAATACGATACCAGGAGAGGAGTTCCTTTCTCGGCCCGAACATCTTCTGGCAGCCGACGATCCTGGACAAGCCTCCCAGTCCTTATCCCTCTCCAGAGCTGCCGCGACGAGAGAAGACAGCCGCTGATTGGGCGCGGATGGCCCAGTTCAGTGAAGCGATGGATGACCTGCGGAGGAACCGCCATGAAAGAACCTCGTCTGAGCCTGCTGCAACAGTGCCGGAATCCAGCAGTGAGATCTCCGCCCTGGAGGAGCGGATCGCTTCCCTACAAGCTTACCTGGATGGCCTGCGGCAAGTGACAGAAGCTAAGAAGACAGCGCAGCAGTCCAGCGGTGGTGAGTTACCTGTGCCCCCTGTGCATCCTGAACCCGTAGTACCAAGTCCTACTGCTAACGCTGAGCCACCCAAGGTCCGTGTAAAAGCGGATAAATTGACATATGCCAGGAGCCGAGTCCGCCCTGACGGGAGCGTTATGTCCCGGCCAGAGGAAGTGCCTACCCCAGCGCCGGCCCGTGTCCCGAGACCAGCAGCTCCCATGTGTCCGCAACCCAGCGGGCCAGTGAGGTGGGTAGGCCCAATACCGGTGATGTTTCCAGCCCATTCTCTTTGGTGGGCACCCACTCCAAGTGGCCCTGGTGCATGGCCCAGACTACCGGCAGCACAGGGCTGCACTACCTCTGATGAACAGGGTTCATTTGATACATACTCTGTGAGCAGGCCTGCTAGGCCATTTTTGCTCATCCTCACAGGGACATCATACATGTTGCAGGAACTGTCCCTTTAAGTTTGCCAGGCTGGTAGAGCTTGCTGCCAGTTCCCCACGGCCGGTGGCATTTTTGTGAAGATAAGTTGCCACTGTGGAACCACTGCTCCCAGCCTGCCTCTTTCTGTTCCGGGACATCCTGCCTGCTGCTACCATTTTGGCGTCAAGTACTTTAACAAATCCAAGTTGTGCTTTTATTTGCACTTTATCCCCTTTTAACCCCCATTTCAGGTTGAAAAGGACTTTTATGTCAGCACTTTAAAAAAATACGCAGGACTTGCCAGGAAGGTGTTACCCTGGTATTGTCAGAGTCCTGTATTGTGATTTTATGTATGTGCTGCTGACCGTATTTATTACTTTAAAAAAATTTATCCAAGTCTATGTGCCCAGATATGGATTCCCTATGTGCGAGCCTCTGAGATTTTGCTTTTATTATGGACTCATTCATTGTCATGGACTATCCTGGTATTCCCTAACATCCGCTGTGCCAGGTCAGCGCCCCAGTTCCACTCTGTATCCTGAAGAAAGAGAGCGACGCCCCTTGTCACCGCACTTCTCCGTTAGCCAGCTGGACCTGATAATAATTGTCAATGCAGATGGAATTGATTACTGATATGTATGTATGCCTGCATGTTTTTCTTGTCTCTTTCAGGTGAAAATTCCAGCCGGCGGTACCCTGTTGGAGTGCGAGGTCGTACTCAGCTTAAAGCAGCGGGGTATGTAGTGAACGGGAGTTGTAATACCCGTCACTACAGAAGGGTCACTTGGATGCTGTCGTTCCTCTCATTTATGGGAGGCTGGTAAAAGTCCTATTCTTAAAATGCAATGTAATTTATGGTATTTAATTCCCTGTTACTGTGAAATGTGCCATGTGCAGGCCGGCTAGGGATGTAATCCCAGCTCTAGTCACTAGAGGAGCTAGGTAGCCCTAGTCTATATAAGGCCCAGTCAGGACAGGCTAGAAGCAGTGCAGACCCTGGAGTCTGTGAAGGCCACATGTCACAGGCCTAAGCAAGTCAGCAGAAGTCAGGCAGAGGCAATCCCTAGAGCAAGAGGTACTGAAATGTCAAGAGGAGGTACACTGTCTACTGGAGATTCAAGGATATAAGCCAGAAGTAGGGCATTGGGGCCTTGAAGAATAATTGCCAGTCAGGACCAGTCAGGAAGAAAGTAAGGTTCACCTGCATTTCAAAGTCCTGTTATTTTTACCCTCTACTTTACCTTGCTGGATGTAAGCCTGCTGTAACTGCGACTGTACAAAAGTCTATTGTCTGCAACAAGAACTGTTGTAAGAGGTTGCCTGCTGTATTTCCACTGTTTCAGTAAAGTTGGAATTCTGTTTTCAAGCTACAAGTCTGCACCTCTATTATTCCTACTATAAATACGGTGTGCCACCGTCTATTGGCACTGGCGTCACGAAACATCAGGGACTTAGCCATAGGCACGTTAAACTACAACACCAAGGGCACCTCACATTCCACCTGGCTGTGTCCCTCAAGAACCCAGAGAGTGCCCCAGAGGAACAGCGTGCCGGCCTCTCCATCACTGGCATTCCCCAGGTTAGTTCCACACATTGCTCTGACTTGGGGATGCTACATGTGCTGTATATTCACTTATGGTACATATTGGTGTGTGCTGTATATTCACTGATGATACATATTGATATAGGCGGTATATTCACTGATGATACATATTGATATAGGCGGTATATTCACTGATGGTACATATTGGTATGTGCTGTATATTCACTGATGGTACATATTGGTATGTGCTGTATGTTCACTGATGGTACATATTGGTGTGCGCTGTATATTCACTAATGGTACATATTGATGTAGGCGGTATATTCAATGATAGTACATATTGGTATGTGCTGTATATTCACTTATGGTACATATTGGTGTGTGCTGTATATTCACTGATGGTACATATTGATATAGGCGGTATATTCACTGATGGTACATATTGATATAGGCGGTATATATTTACTGATGGTACATATTGATATAGGCGGTATATTCACTGATGGTACATATTGATATAGGCGGTATATTTACCGATGGTACATATTGATATAGGCAGTATATTCACTGATGGTACATATTGATATTGGCGGTATATTTACCGATGGTACATATTGATATAGGCAGTCTATTTACTGATGGTACATATTGATATAGGCGGTATATTCACTGATGGTACATATTGATATAGGCAGTATATTTACTGATGGTACATATTGATATAGGCGGTATATTCACTGATGGTACATATTGAGATAGGCGGTATATTTACTGATGGTTCATATTGATGTAGGCGGTATATTCACTGATAGTACATATTGATATAGGCGGTATATTTACTGATGGTACATATTGATATAGGCGGTATATTCACTGATGGTACATATTGATATAGGCGGTATATTTACTGATGGTACATATTGATATAGGCGGTATATTCACTGATGGTACATATTGATGTGTGCTGTATATTCACTGATTGTACATATTGGTGTGTGCGGTATATTCACCGATAGTACATATTGATGTAGGCGGTATATTCACTGATGGTACATATTGATATAGGCAGTATATTTACTGATGGTACATATTGATGTAGGGTGTATATTCACTGATGGTACATATTGGTGTGTGCTGTATATTCACTGAAGGTACATATTGGTGTGTGCTGTATATTCACTGATGGTACATATTGATGTTGGCGGTAAATTCACTGATGGTACATATTAATGTAGGCGGTATATTCACTGATGGTACATATTGATGTAGGCGGTATATTCACTGATGGTACATATTGATGTGTGCGGTATATTCACTGATGGTACATATTGATGTATACGGTATATTCACTGATGGTACATATTGATGTAGGCGGTATATTCACCGATGGTACATATTGATGTGTGCGGTATATTCACTGATGGGACATATTGGTGTTTGCTGTATATTTATTGATGGTACATATTTATGTAGGCGTTATAATTACTGCTGGTACATATTGATATAGGCGGTATATTCACTGATGGTACATATTGGTGTGTGCTGTATATTCACTGATGGTACGTATTGGTGTGTGCTGTATATTCACTGATGGTACGTATTGGTGTGTGCGGTTTATTCACTGATGGTAAGTATTAGTGTGTGCGGTATATTCACTGATGGTAAATATTGGTGTGTGCGGTATATTCACTGATGGTAAATATTGGTGTGTGCGGTATATTCACTGATGGTACATATTGATGTGTGCGGTATATTCACCGATGGTACATATTGATGTAGGCGGTATATTCACTGATGGTACATATTGATGTGGGCAGTATAATCACTGATGGGACATATTGGTGTGTGCGGTATATTCACTGATGGTACATATTGATGTATGCGGTATATTCACTGATGGTACATATTGATGTAGGCGGTATATTCACCGATGGTACATATTGATGTGTGCGGTATATTCACTGATGGGACATATTGGTGTTTGCTGTATATTTATTGATGGTACATATTGATGTAGGCAGTATATTCACTGATCGTACATATTGATTTAGGCGGTATATTCACTGATGGTACATATTGATGTGTGCAGTATGTTTATTGTTGGTACATATTTATGTAGGCGGTATAATCACTGCTGGTACATATTGATATAGGCGTTATATTCACTGATGGTACATATTGGTGTGTGCTGTATATTCACTGATGGTACGTATTGGTGTGTGCTGTATATTCACTGATGGTAAGTATTAGTGTGTGCGGTATATTCACTGATGGTACGTATTGGTGTGTGCTGTATATTCACTGATGGTACGTATTGGTGTGTGCGGTTTATTCACTGATGGTAAGTATTAGTGTGTGCGGTATATTCACTGATGGTAAATATTGGTGTGTGCGGTATATTCACTGATGGTAAATATTGGTGTGTGCGGTATATTCACTGATGGTACATATTGATGTGTGCGGTATATTCACCGATGGTAAATATTGATGTAGGCGGTATATTCACTGATGGTACATATTGATGTGGGCAGTATAATCACTGATGGGACATATTGGTGTTTGCTGTATATTTATTGATGGTACATATTGATGTAGGCAGTATATTCACTGATCGTACATATTGATTTAGGCGGTATATTCACTGATGGTACATATTGATGTGTGCAGTATGTTTATTGTTGGTACATATTTATGTAGGCGGTATAATTACTGCTGGTACATATTGATGTAGGCGGTATATTCACTGATGGTACATATTGGTGTGTGCTGTATATTCACTGATGGTACGTATTGGTGTGTGCTGTATATTCACTGATGGTACGTATTGGTGTGTGCGGTTTATTCACTGATGGTAAGTATTAGTGTGTGCGGTATATTCACTGATGGTAAGTATTAGTGTGTGCGGTATATTCACTGATGGTAAATATTGGTGTGTGCGATATATTCACTGCTGGTACATATTGGTGTGTGCTGTATATTCACTGATGGTACATATTGATGTAGGCGGTTCATTTACTCATGGTACATATTGATGTGGGCAGTATAATCACTGATGCTACATATTGGTGTGTGCTGTATATTCACTGATGGTACATATTGATGTAGGCGGTTCATTTACTCATGGTACATATTTCTGAGTGCGATACATTCACTGATGGTACATATTGGTGTGAGCAGTATATTCCCTCTCGGATTATACTGTATTTATGTGTGTGGTATATTCAGTTGGCTACTAGGCATTTCTTACCTTAGATTTTTAAGGGGAGGCACCATTTCAATGTCTGCCTTAGACAGCAGAAAAGCTAAAATCAGCCCTGATGGATGCCCACATACAGAGCAGTCATCATGTAAATGGATGTGCACATATGCATGTCCAAAGCATAGGCATATCAAACTCTCAAATTTTGGGCATTATTGTCCCATTCCAATGCATATTTCTCTGTCTGACAACTACTCCTTCAAAAGAACAATTCTTCTTTTCCAGTTTGTAATACTGTAGATTTTACTTCACATCTTCTACCACTAAACAGGTGAAAGTGAATCCACTCCTTCCCCATTATTGTGGAAACTACCTGTACAAAAAGAAGTCATCCCCCTTATCAAATCTGTCTAGAAGACTCTACTAGGTTGGACATTGGTTATTCTCAAAGACACCCCATGTTTGCCTTTTGATGGAGGCGTAGGCTCCTTGATATGGGTAGGACCATACAGCGTTATCGTGAGCTGTTCTAGTGCCCCCGGCTGCGGTTGAGAACCAGGTGGCCAATCAGGGTGCAGCTGTCTTTTATTTAAAGGGTTTTTTCTGGGAGTTTTATATTGATGACCTATCCTCTGGGTGAGTCATCAGTATCTGATCAGTAGGGGTCCAAACTCGGGACCCTCGCCGATCAGCTGTTTGAGAAACTACCGACGCTCACAGTAGTGCCGCAGCCTTCTCTGTAGTGCTCAGCCTCATTCACTTTTACGGGTGTACTGATACTGATCACCTAGTTAAAGAATAGGTTCTCAGTGTAAAACTAATGAAGACCGCACTTTATAGCCAGTCCTCATTTTTAATAGCCACGTGGAACATTCAATACCGCGAGAGCATAACTGTGAAGACCGGCTATACAGTGAAGTCTTCATTAGGTAAATAAAAGGCAGTTGTGGCCTAATTGGCCACATGGTTCTCAACTGCAGCTGGCCAAGTCCCAAACAGCTCACAACCGCATTGTGTGGTCGTATCTATATGCTTTTCTTTGGGTCTTCCCTAGTAGGGTTGAGCGAACCCAAACTGTATAGGTGTGTTCGGGACACTGACCCGAACACGAACATTTTCATAAAAGTTTGGATTCGGGTCCGTTGTTCGGCGATTCTTCCCGCTTTTTAAAGAGCAGCACAGCAGCCAATCAGCAGGCGTTTTACATCTTTGCCCTAAGAAGCCATCACAAGGGATGGGGAAGCCATCACAGGGGCACGCGAAGCGTGTGTTGAGCGTGAAGCAGGTTTGGATAACAGCGCATTCCCGTACATTTTCAGAAAGGACTTCGATTGACTCCTGCCGACTATATGCAAGTAAGGTAGGAAAATCACAAAGCACTGTGAATAAATCTATAAGGGAGGAAACCAGTTGAATAAGGAAGATAATAATGACATCGCCCCCACTACCACCAAGACTAGTAGGGAGGACTACCAATGAAGAAAGGATCAGCACTCAAATTCAGTTCTTTGCAATTATATTCCTTTTATTTTGCCCATAGATGAGGAGACAAAATGCTACACGTGTTTCGGCTATATGCTAGCCTTTGTCAAGCATGCAGACATACAGCAGTTCAAATCATTAAATAGTCTATTGACACCTGAGACAAATTAATGCCCTCAGGCTATCTTAATCACACAGTGTTAGAGTAAAAAAAACATCAGATACTATGGCATCAAAAATCACATTGTACAAGACATAATCGTCTAATCATATTTTTTCTACAACTTTTACATTTGATCCTACATGAGAATTATTTTCTTTTTCAGGATACTTTTTTTCAGCAGAGGCGGGGAACCGCGATGGGTTTTCATGCCGCACCGCCGTACGCAAACAGCTATATGTCTCATTTTGAAGATTTATATGTATACACAAATGATTTATTTATTCAGCACTGTATAGTGTGGTGTCGATTTATCGACGATATTTTTTGCGTGTGGCGTGGCGGCGTTGAGTCTATATCGCGGTTCTTCTCCTTTCTTAATGGTGTGTGGTCTGAATTGAAATTTACAACACAATGGCATTCTGACAGGATTAATTTCTTGGATACTTGGGCCATTAAAACTTTAGATGGTAATATTGTAACAGATTTGCATGTCAAAGTTACTGACAGAAATAGTCTACTTCATTTCACAAGTAATCATCCCCCAGCGGTAAAAAAATCTTTGCCGTTTTCTCAATTTCAGCGAGTAAATAGACTGGTAAATGATGACCAGTTGAAAAAATTGAGGTTACGTGAAATGACATGGAAATTTGAATCCAGAGGTTACCCCAGTTTTTTACTTCAGGAACAAATACAAAAAGTGACTTCGGGTGATAAAAAAAAAATTCAAGTGATAAAAATCGATTACCTTTCATTGTGCAATATCACCCTTATGTGAACAAAATCAGACATATCATTAATAGGCATTGGAATGTCTTGAAGGAGGCTTATCCCAATGTTAATGAATTTCAAAAGATCCCGATGATCTGTTATAAACGTGCTAAAAATTTGAAAGATACTATAGTGAAAGCTGATATCGGTAGTGCAGTTAAATTACCTAAACAACTTTTTTTGTCAACTCCCAAAAAAGGAACATTCCCTTGTTTGCAGTGTATTCAGTGTTCAGCAGTCATAAAGGGAGACTATTTTACACATCCTCGCACTGGGAAGAAATTTCCTATTCATGTTTTTTTTACCTGCAATAGTAATTTTGTTGTTTATCTATTAAAGTGTCCGTGCGGGTTGCTCTATGTCGGTGAAACATCAATGAGAATGAAGGACAGATTCTCAAAACATAAGTCCACGATCCGTACTGAAAATGTATTATTACCTGTTCCTTTTCATTTTCATCGGTGTTCACACAACATATCGCAACTGCGATTTCAGATCATAGAGGAGTTGTTACCGCCCAGACGTGGCGGAGATAGACTGCGCCAATTGAAAATTCGGAAAACTACTGGATACATACACTGCAGACAATCGAGCCTCATGGTTTAAATAGAGAATATGAATTGGGTGCATTTTTATAAAATATATTGAATTAATTATTGCGATGACATCGTTTGTTTATCATTATAGTCAATCATGATTACAAAAACCCGTCCTTTTTTTACAAATCTTTTTATTTCTCTGTGTTTCGTTTGTTCTCTTTTTTGTTCCTACAGTCACAGAAAATTGAACTTTCTCTCTCCTGGTATATTCCACATGGATAGATGAATAACTATGGTCCTTGATACTTTTGATATGATTAGACGATTATGTCTTGTACAATGTGATTTTTGATGCCATAGTATCTGATGTTTTTTTTACTCTAAGGCCTCTTGCACACGAACGTTTTTTATGGACCGTATACTGGCAAGTTTTTTCAGTTCAGTATACTGACAGTATACTGAACCATTCACTTCAATGGGTCTGCAAAAATACTGAAGTGTCTCCGTATGCATTCCGTCTCCGTTTTCCGCTTTTTTCTGTTCCGTTTAAATATAGACCATGTCCTATTCTTGTCCGCAAATCACGGTCAGTGGCTCCATTCAAGTCAATGGGTCTGCATAAAAAGCGGAAAGCATACTGAAGTGCATCCGTATGTCTTCCCGTATCCGTTCTGTTTTTTAGGAACCACCTATTGAAAATGTTAAGACCAGCCCAATTTTTTCTATGTTATTACTGTATACTGTATATGCCAAACGGAAAACGGAACGGAACAACGGGAACCGAAACGGAAACAAAACGGAAGCAAAAAACGGAAAACGGATCAGTTAAAACGGACAGTAAAACACTGATAAAAAAACGTTCGTGTGCAAGAGGCCTAACACTGTGTGATTAAGATAGCCTGAGGGCATTAATTTGTCTCAGAAGTCAATAGACTATTTAATGATTTGAACTGCTGTATGTCTGCATGCTTGACAAAGGTTAGCATATAGCCGAAACACGTGTAGCATTTTGTCTCCTCATCTATGGGCAAAATAAAAGGAATATAGCTGCAAAGAACTGAATTTGAGTGCTGATCCTTTCTTCATTGGATTTTGTGAGCCTGCCGTCTCTGGATTCCTGCACCGCTCACACTGTGAGGTGGAGTGCTGACCGTTTTTGTTTGCTTTAGTAGGGAGGACTGTCGGATTCATTGCTGTATAATCGATATATAAATGCCAGCGCGGATACTTCATACATATATCTATAAATACTGCATTTGTGTGTTTTAGGGAAAAAAGCCGTGTTGTGGGTCCCCAAAGCAGTTGTGCATACAGCGTACAAATACCAATTTTAAATCTTAGCACTGAAATAGTGCATTAGTGTGTTTAAGGGAAAAAAAGCCGTGTTCTTGGTTCACAAAGCAGTTGTGCATACCGCTTACAAATAACTACGTTTAATTTCTAGCCGTTAAATAGTGCATTTGTGAATTTTGGGAAAAAATGGCTTGTTTTTGGTCCACAAAGCAGTTGTGCATACAGCGTACAAATACCTATTTTACATTTCTGCAGTGAAATAGTGCATCAGGGTATTTCAGGTCCACAAAGCAGTTTTAAATACACCGCCAAAATACGTATTTTAAATTTTAGCATTGAAATACTGCATTAGTGTATTTTGTGGGAAATAAACCCCTATTGTTGTTCCACAGAGCAGTTTTGCATACAACGCACAAAAACCTATTTTAAAATTTAGCAGTGACATACTGCATTTCTGTATTTGGGGGACATAAACCAGTACTGTTGTTCCACAGAGCAGTTTGGCATACAACGCACAAAAACCTATTTTAAAATTTAGCAGTGACATACAGCATTTCTGTAGTTTGTTGCAATAAACACTGGTTTTGTGATGCATAGCAGATCTGAGGCCTACCCTGAATTTCAGTCATTTAAAGTAACCTTTTGAACTCCAGATTTACATAATTGGTTGCAAACACACTGGTTTTGTGGTAGATAGCACATTTGCGGTGTACGTTACATTTCTGACAGTCAAATAAAACCGTTAACTTCTGTTTTTACATTGTTAGTTTGAAAGATCAAATTTTTGGTGATAGTAAAGTAATTGTATTGAATTGCTCCGTTACACTGTTGTGTGACCTAAATAAATTTATTCTGTTTATGACACGGCACTGCCTTACTGTATAGTGAACTTAATTGTTGACTATTGGCAGTTAAATGCAGCAGTCTCTTATGCTTCTTTATGACCCTGCTGGCAGGATTTCCCAGGACCATAACCATCCTGCCCCAGAAGTGGAAGAGATTGAGTGCATGGATGCCCCACCACTTAGGTTTGAGGATGGGGACAGGAGAAGACCACGGCACCACGTCTCTGATGATGACGAAACAAAGGTGCAAACCACGGCGGCTTTCTGCGGTGTGCAGACCGACAAAGAGGGCAGGGGTAAAGACTGGGTGGAAGATGATGTTGAGAACAATGAAGTCCTACATAGGTGACAGTAACCGAAAATGTGAATAATCCTCTTTTAAATTGTTGGGTGAAATCTTACCATTTTTGCCAGGTACAAAACCCTGTACTGCCTAACTGTCAGAGAACTTACAATTGGCGGTTACATTCTTGCATGACATAAAGCCTTTTTGGGCTGTGAAGCCATAGGTACTAGTCGCCAACAACATGTTTTTTATTTTCTATTTTTTAAAATAAATTTCTGTAGACCCCCAAAAATTGGGAAAATATAAAAAAAAAAAAAAAATGCACGGTAGTATAACAATGGTTTGGTGAGGTCGGTATACATGTCTATTCTGCATAAGGTACAAACAAGTCTTGTGGGATACATGCCTGGTTCTTTTTAGTAAACTGCGGACAGGCGGCTGCACTTGTCTGTGATAATGCCACCAGCCATGCTAAACACACGTTCAGACAATACACTGGCTGCAGGGTAGGCTAGCACCTCCAAGGCGTAAAGGGCAACCTCAGGACATGTGTCCAATTTAAAGACCCAGAAGTTGAATGGGGCAGAACCAGTGGCGTAGCTAGAAATGATTGGGCACCACATCAAATTTTTGAATGGGGCCCCCCTCCCCCAGTAATTTTTGCGCAACCCCTTCCTTTCATGCCGCCATGCCTGTGGCTACTAAAGATCGCTCTCTCAGACCAGGCCCAGCAGCTGTTCAATCCGCTTTCTACACTGTCTATACTGCCACTGTATATAATTTCATTGTATAATACTGTTGAGGGGGCCCTGACAAAGTCTTTAAGTCCTCCTCCTCCTCCTGGATGGGCCCCTTCTAGGTCAGGGCCCCAAAGCAGTAGCTTCCCATGCTTCCCCTGTAGCTATGCCCCTGGGCAAACCCATCAGCCAGTACGTGTACTGTTCCACCATGTTGCTGAAATGCTGACTCCTGCTAAGACATTCCAGATCTGCTGGTGGTGCAGGTTGTTGTGGCGTGATGACAAAGCTTTTCCACATTTCGCCCATGATAACCCTGCTCCTGAGGTGTTGGTGGTGACCCAGCTGCATTGGCAAATTCTTCCTCCTCCTCCTCTGCCTTCACCTTGTGCTTCCACTGAGTCCCCGGAGTCAGGTGTGAATGCCATCAGCAGCGTGTCTACTAGCGGGCTCATCTTCCTATCACACTCCAGTGAGGGAATTAAGGACGGCACGTTGTCATTGTAATGGGGATTCAGCAGGGTGGCCACCCAGTAAACAGCACAAGTTAGAATGTGGCAATAACTGGGCGGTCGTTGCACAGGCACTGCAGCATGTAGTCACTAATGTGTGCCAGGCTGCCCAGAGGCAAGGACAAGCTGTCCTCTTTGAGGGAGGTATATAGTCTGTGTCCTCTGTATCCCCCAGCGTTCCTCCTCCTCCTCATCCTCCAGAACTGTGCACTGGCTGGACAATTGCGTTCCAGGACAGGGCCTATGTTGGTGCAGGAACCCACCCTCCGAGCCACTTGTAATTAGTTAGCCTTAAGTTAAGGATAAGGCGTGTATATAGTTTTGTTTCTTTATATAGTTAGTTTAGTTGCATTATAGTTATTTTAATAAGTTTTTAAGTAAATTTGTAAATAGTTTGTTAATGGTTTGAGTGAAAGGGGGTGGGGTGGAGTGTTGTGTGTGTTTGATTAAGTGAATTGATTTTCACTGTCTGGTGTTCAGGAATTTCTGCACCCCAAATTCAGCACATGTGGCAGGCAGGGGCTGTGCCTCAAACCGGATAGGCCCAGACCTGCTATTATATTTTACCCAATAGCGCATAACACTAGGCCAGGCTGGAGGCTCAGTGGCACCAACAAATCATCGGTCTGTTGTTACATGCCTGTCCACAGCTCTTGCGCGGTGTGGGGTTTGTCCCACAAACACTCCGGTTTTAAAACAGCCTGCTGTTGTTTTCCTCTGGCTGTGCTGCTGTGGGTGGTAAAGGTGTTACGCTGAGCGGATGTGTTGGTGGTAGAGGAGGAGGAGGAAGCCGAGTAGGAGGAGGGGTGCCCTGCAATCCTCTGGGGCGGAAGGGCATTCGCAAAAATGCTATGCGCTTCAGGCCCAGCCGCCACTGCATTTACCCAGTGTGCTGTAAAGAGAGATATAACGTCCCTGCCCGTGCTTACTGGTCCATGTATCGGTTGTTATGTGGATCTTGCCACAGATAGCGTAGCGCAGTGCACACCTGATTTTGTCCAACACTTGGTTGTGCGGGGAAAGGATGGCTCGCCTTCAAAAGTAGTGGCGGCTGGGATCCACATACTGTGTGACAGCCACCGCCATAAGGTTTTCAAAACCGTCCACCAGACAGCATGACAGCATTTCAAAGGACCAGGAATTTTGAAATCAAGGCATTCAGAGCCAGGGATTGCGGGGGTGGGGGGCAATGGGTACTTTCTCTTTTTATTTCTCTTTCTCTCCAGTGTTTGTGAGATGGACAGCTGATAGCTAAACACTTCCATAGGATTCTGTGGAGATGCTTGGTGATGATGCCAGATGTGGCACATTCCGCCACATTCTCTGCTGGGTGGCAGGTGCCACTGTCACTCACTTGGGCTCAGGTTTAGAACATTTATTTATTATTTTTCTGTATTTTATATTATTTTAAGTCATTTCCCTATCCACATTTGTTTGCAGGGCATTTATCTACATTTTGCTGCCTTTTTCAGCCCTCTGGCCCTTTCCAGGGCTATTTTACAGCCATTTTAGTGCCCAAAAGTTCGGGTCATCATTGACTTTAATACGGTTCGGGGGCAAGTTCAGGTTACGTTCAGATCCCGAACATTTCAGTGAAGTTTGGCCGAACTCGTCGAACCCGAACATCCATGTGACCGCTCAAGTCTATTCCCTAGTCTCTTATCTTTCTGATCACGGTCTAATATTGCATTTTATAAAGTTCCCATATCTACCCTCAACACTCTTCATTATGCTGCTGTTGGCCACTGACACCTTTCTTCTAGACAACAGAACTTAGATATTGCATGTCTGGTTCAACATGCAGCATTTATTTTCCAGATATATCTAAACCATCTCATGGTGTGGTATCTTCTCACTTCCTCTAAGATAAGATGTTAAGAAGCCAAAACCAAGAATGATCTCATTATATTCTCTTATTCACTAATTTGATGATCATAGGGAAAATCAACATTTGTGAGAACAGTTGTTCCCAATCTAAGTAAGCATTCCCAGCAAGCACCGATAAATGAGCAAACGTTTGTCGACTGATGTATCTTTTATAGAAGCATAAAAACCATTTCATGTCGGTGGTACATTGTCTCCTGTAAATAGAGATGTGCTGCTGAAAATAATGTAGCTATATGTCCAATAATGGAGTACTGATTGCTCCATGTAAACTTACTATAATTACGTGTAATGTATATCAAGAAGTCATAATTTTACATATTCACAATGTTCTGGAGAGCCTCATGTTTGGTTAAAGGACTATACAGCCCAGTATTCCTGAGTCACATATAAACATGACCTGAAGACCTGAGATGTTGGTCCAGCAATTGTCATAAAATGATAAAAGATTGTATATTCCATAGTTCATCTTTGTTTGGTTGCGGTGATGACGTGCTCATCTGTGCCATAGTTTTGTACTTTATACCTCGGAGGCCATATATTTGGTATGTCAGCGTTTCAGTAAATAAGTTGATGTCAGAGTTGCCACTGTGAGGGGCATCAGAGCAGCAGGGGATGAAATGGTTGAGTATTAATTCTTTTATTATTTTGTGGGAATTTTTCAGGAAAAAAAATCCTTGGCATTAATGTATTCAATTGACTTTATATCTGACAAGATTTAAAAAATTGTGTAATTAAGCTATAAGTAAGAAAAAATGGCGTTATCACAGTCTTACTTATGTATAGCATGCAATCATGAAATACTGAGCACAATTTATATATCTATATTAATGTACATACTATATTTGTACTGTTTTCACTGTCTAGTATTACATAATTAGTGCTGCCACCTAGTGAGGACATGAGGAATCTTTCTATCAGTTTATGTCACACTCAGACATTGTCTTCTATCAGTGTGTATCTTTAGCACAGTAATAGACGGCAGTGTCCTCAGTCTTCACATTGTCCATTTGTAGATATAACATGTTATTACTGTTATCTCTGGAGATTGTGAATCGTCCTTTAACAGAATCATCATAGCCTGTGCTGCCCCCGTCATATCTAATATATCCCAACCACTGTAATCCTCTGCCAGGAGTCTGTCTAACCCAGCTCATATCATAGCTGCTGAAGGTGAATCCAGACGCTTTACATGAGAGTTTATGGGAAGTCCCAGGCTTTATCACCACTGGGTCTGATGACTGGACAAGTTGTTCTTGAGACTGGACACCTGGAAAATACAGAGAATAAGGTCACATCCATATAATCATCTCCTCATAGCGCTAGTAATATCTTTCGTCTAATGCACTAGTAATGTCACCTGGCAAGCAGGCCAGTAATAGAAAGAGGAGCAGGAAAGTCTTCATTGCTGCTGGGTGACTTCTAGGAGGTGATGTGTGGTCCATCAGCACTGGCTTATTATGTAGGAGATGTCACACAACAGGAGGTGACGTCACCTCATTTCCATATTGTCAGACATGTATATATACAGTATGTGCATGATGCTGTGGATCAGATTGGATTTAACCCTGTTTCTGTTTCCATTTCTAACAATAATATTTAGCAGCGTAGTATACATGAAGGGAAATTTAACACGGTTTTCTAGAAGTATACAAAAATGTTCCCAAAGGCTACAAATGGTTTAAAAACACATCTTCCGTTCTGATGGTGTCCAGGTCCCCAGTGCAGTCTATTTCCCCTAAGACTAGGGCTACACGACGACATTTATCGCAGCACTACAACATGATGCCACGGCGACACAACAGTCACAAAATACCCTCCAAGATGAATTTTTGTGCGACTGTCGTGTCGCAGTCGCAGCATGTTGCAGTGCGACACCATAGACTAGCTTTATAAAATGTCACGTGACATTATTGCGACACATGTTGCAGTGTAGTTGTACTCTTTAAGTCGCACGACTTATTATCACATAACACATGTCACCGTAAAGCCCTAGCCTAATTGTCCTGATACAAAAAATGGCTGGGAATACCAATCAGCCAATCACCGTGGGGAGGGTGGGGGTAGTGTTCCAATAATATTTGTGTCATTTGGCCAAACATACATAGGGGTAGACCTGTCCCTCTAATGTGCTGCCCTCCCTATATATTATATATTTAGGTGACAGATCCGCATTAATGGTCAGCAAATTATAGATACTGACACAAATAGTTCCTAGGATAGATAGCACAAGGAACTGATATCTGTCCAGTAACTCAGTCCTACAAACACCTGGGGGATTCTTTATGCCACATTTATCAAATGTCTCATGTTACGTGACAAATTTGTCTTATCCTTAAACCTAACACTTTTGTCTAGAAAAGCTCCTCCAGTTTTCCTACTCCAACCTCCTCCTGAGCGAGATTGCGACTTTTTCAAAAAAGTCTCAGAGATAAATCTGGAGTGAAACTCCTTAACATAGCTAACCACACCAAGGTATGATAAATCAGGGTCCTGGACTTGTATGTACTGTAGCTATTCATGCTTAAGACGTTCCATAAAACCTCCTCAAAATAAAGGTTTTGCTGTTTTCTCCAGTATTCACTTCTGATTTGTCAAAAAATATATAGTCCTCCCACACAGTGGCCTGCATTAAATAATGCTTCTAGATTTTGGCATAGAAATGTGGCACAAAGTAGCATATCTAGGTTTAGAGAAATTATTAGCACTTAGTTTAACAAGGAGATGTAACTTCATCGGAAAGTCTTGGAGCCTAAAACACAAATGTTTATTACAAAACTGCTCTACAATTCTGCCATAAAATGATGTCTTAGGCCTCTTTTACTGTATTTTACATCTGTATTTGGTCAGTATTTGTTAGCCAAATCCAGGACCGTGTCCAAAATACAAAAGAGACGCACACGTTTCTATTATATCTTTTCTCTGTAGGTTCCACTCCTGGTTTTACTGACCAAATACTTAAGCAAAATACTGACCTAATACTGGCCGTG
>JAKVIS010002965.1:0-19760 GCA_033119425.1 Bufotes viridis | reverse complement strand
CTTTCAAGGTTTTGTGGCCTCATAGCGCTCCACCAGGTCGACCATGTCCAGGGCATTAGTGGGTGATACCTGGCCGATCCAGTGCTGAAGGGTACGGCAAGGCCCTCCAGAACATGTCAGCCAGCAGACGGTCCAGCATAGCAGCCGGACTTAGAATATCAGGCTGCAGCCATTTTTGCAACCTGTGCAGTAACTCATAGTACTGCGGCCGGGCGGGTTCAGCCGCTTTAAAGTCCCACTGGTGGACCCGCTGCGCCCGGACTAACACGTTCACCCCCAGTCTGGCCAGGATCTCCCCTTCACCGTGGGGTAATCAGCAGCCTGGTCATCTGCCAAATCAGAGAACACCTGCTGGGGTCCGGATGCCAGGAACGGAGCGACCACTTCAGCCCACTGGTCACGGGTAACTTTTCCCTCACGGCCACCTTTTCAAAGACCGCCAGATAGGTCTCAACGTCGTCCGAGGGGGTCATCTTTGGGATCGCCGCACGGACCGCTTTCCGGGCATCATGGACGTGTTGGGACGCTCCTGCCGTTTGCAAAGCCATCACGTGTTGTAAAAGCAGCTGATTAGTCTCCTGCTGCTGCTTGTTAGCCTCCCGCTGCTGCAGGTTAGCCTCCACAAGGGCTTTTACAACCGCCTCCATTTTGCCAGGGTTCACAGGCTGCAACTTTGCCGGCCTAATATAGGACATCCAGTCGTGCCCGGCAGAAACAAAAAATTTTCGGCGTTCACGCCAGCCTCACTGCGAGAGGTAGCGGGATCGATGCCCGCATCCTCCACCAAATGTGGGGAGTCGCTCTGGTAGATAGCGGTGCGGGTGCAGTACCGAGGCAAAACAAGGAGTCCAGAATGTGCAGTAAACAGTGTTTTATTCACACTTGCACAACATAAATGAAAAACAGTCTCTTGGTGATAGTTCACACATAACAGAAATAACGTGGCCAAACAAAAACAGGCCAACACAGGGTTCAGTCACCTGGGAGGTTTAGGTGAGGGTTCACACCTAGCAGTCGGCCCAGCCGCTGGAGATTCCACCTTCAAGTTGCAGTGAAAAACACCACCTTGCTGAGCTCTTTCCTCCAGATCAGAGAATTCCACAACAGTGTTAGCAGCTCCAGGACAATCACAGCCCCAGCTGCTGAAGCTGGCTGAGCTTTTAAACCCAGCCCAAAACCAGGACTGGGTCGTGGGGAGCAGCCACCCACCCTACACTTTAGCTGCTCCCGGTAAGAGCCGGCCCAGATCGGCTTTGCAGCCAGCACTAGCTGCTGCTGACATCAACATAAACGGCTCTCACCTCACCGAGGCTATGAACCTCGGTGACACATACCTGCCATCCACGACGGCACCCTGCACCTTACCACACATCCTATTAAAAGGGTTGTCTGACTTCAGTACTAATGAATTATGATTGTCCATATTGCCTCCTTTGCTGGCTTCATTCATTTATCCATCACAATATACACTGCTTATTTCCAGGTGTTACAACTACCCTTCAATGCAGCAGCAGTGGCCATGCTTGAACACTATAGGGACCATGAGAGCACACAGACACGCATGCACAGCAGCTCCTGTCCTGCCCAGCTCGTATCTTAACTGCAGCGGTGACTGTAACCCCTGGATATGAGCAGTACCGTATTTTTCGCCCTATAAGGCCGCACCGGCCCATAAGACGCACCTGGGGTTTTGGGAGAAAAATAAGAAAAAAATATTTTTAACCAAAGGTGTGCTTTTGGAACTAATGAGTGGTCTGTGGATGGCACTATTATGGGGATCTGTGGATGTCACTGTTATGGGGATCTGTGAAGGACACTGTTATGAGGGATCTGGGGATGACATACTGTTATGGGGATCTGGGGATGACACACTTATGGAGGGGTCTGGGGATGGCGCACTGTTATGGGGAATCTGGGGATGACACACTTATGGAGGGGTCTGGGGATGACACACTGTTATGGGGGATCTGTGGATGACGCACTGTTATGGGGGATCTGTGGATGGCACTGTTATGGGGGATCTGTGGAAGGCACTGCTACTATGTGTCATCCACAGACCCTCCCCACCCCATAACAGTGCCATCCACAGATCCCCATCCATAACAGTGCCATCCACGGACCCCTCCCATAAAACTGAGCAAGCGGGGAGGGACTAGGAGGAGGAGCTGGGGCCGGCAGTGCGGCTTGTTCAGTTGATAGCAGGCATTCCGGGCGGCCGGCGCATCACTCACTGACGTCCAAGCCTGCGCCGCCTGCTTCATTCATAAAGTAGGCGGCGCAGGCACGTGACGTCAGTGAGTGACGCGCCGGCCGCCCGGAATGCCTGCTATCAACTGAACAAGCCGTGTGTCGGTAATATTAGGGGTGGGGGGCATGGACCAGAACTTTTAATTGATTTAGATACCTTATATTTTATTAGAGCAGCACTGGAGCGGGGGGGCCGGGTACAGTCACTGCACCGGCCCCTCTGCAATTGCCGGCCCCCAGCTGATCCTCCCAGTCCCTCCCCGATCGCGCATACATCGCAGCTGGCGATGTAAAAATGTCAGCATTCGCCCCATAAGACGCAGGGGCACTTTTCCCCCATTTTTGGGGGGGAAAAGTGCGTCTTATGGGGCGAAAAATATGGTATATAATGAGATGGAAAAATGACTCCAGCCAGCAAAGGAGGCAATATGGGCAATCTCAATACATTAGTAAGTGCCTTTTATTAACTTTCTCTACATGATAAATGCTATTTACTGGTGAGACAATGCCTTAATGGGATTCTGTCAGCAGAATTTACCCCTATAACCTAAACATATGTTCATGGTCAGACTAATAAGTAGAATCCTCGCCTTCAGCGCCGCCTCCGCAATCCTCCCCGTCCATGTGCCAGCATGATGCGCACTTCGCTCAACCCGGATATGCCCTGCAGGCGAGGGATCTGGCAGAGGGACGGGGGGAATTGCGGAGGCAGCGCTGAGCTGTGGAAGGCGGAAAGTTTATTATTATAGACACATTGGGTGGCTGAGATGACTTTTAGATATAGAGTCAGGCTAGCCATGTCCTCTTTCCCCATGGACCTTCCCTCTCGAAGTCACGGCATGGGCCCCCAAAATCCTATTGTAGCATCTTTCTGCTGCCGCCATTCGCATGTAGCTTTACAGTGGGCACCCAAAATGAATTTTACTGGTGGGCCCTAGGCACCCCAGTCCGACACTGCCTGTGCCTCAGATCATCTTGGGTTTTATAAGATGTTGCTTGTGTGGAAACATGATCAGGTAGCCTTCAGGCGCTCTTTACTAAATGCCTTATTATACAGATCAGGTCAATGGCTAAGTAAAACTTTTTGTGTGTATACATAGCTTGAGAGTTAAAAACATAACATGACAGTTTATCTGATAAGCAGAAAATGCCATTTATCAAGTTCTAACCTGGCCACGGGAGTTTTGAAACAATTTGCTCAGTATTAGCTACTACCTGCCATCTCTTTAGAAAAACATTCAGAATCACCAATATCCTTAAAGATCCTTAAAGGAGTTATCCCATGAGTAAAAATAAAAATCAGAAACCATATAGTACATGACAATCTATTTCTGACAAAGCAAGAACCAGTTCTGTACCTCACATGGATCCAGAGATGTCCTAATTAATTGCTCTGCTAGATTTATATTAACAGCCAGTGCCAGTCCATGGAGCAGAGAGAAGTACTAGTGTAGTGGTTGGTTTTGGGGTGTCCCCAATGCTATGCTGGGTCCTGCAGACACCATCGAGGTGTCACCACATGTTGCTGCTCTCTGGAGGGATGGGAAGGCGTGGTGCACCCCTGGTCTATGGGGTCCAGTGGTGAACGGTAGAATCTAGCAATGCTGGATCTGGTGAACTCTGGCAGGATGTTCTCTGTCGGATCAGCCTGCCGGATACAGTCACCTGAGATATGAACGAAGCCTTAGGCTGCGTTCACATCACTGTTCTGATCTTGTATTTAAGGCATTCATTATGCTCAGTTATGCACATTTTGCATCCTCTTTAGCCATTTCCGTCTGAGATCTGTTTTTTTTACAGTATGTGTAAAAAAAAAAGTTCTACAAAAAAGTATTTTTTTTTGTCTGAAATAACCTATCTCAGACGGAAATGGCTAAAACAGATGCAAAATGTGCATAACTGAGCATAAGGGATGCTTAAAATACAGGATCCGTTATTTTATTTTTTTTGTTTCTTCTGACGGATAAGAAGAACGGAAAATTAACAGTAATGTGAACGCGGGCTTGGACGGTAGTGAGATATAGTACAATATACCTATGAATGTCACCCTATGTGTTTTGCGAGCACACCCCAGGTTATCAAAAACAGTAATAATCTGTAATGTAGCACCAATGTTAAGGTACCGTTCATGGGTAAGGGAGGGGCTGGAGTAGAAGGTTAAAGGGACCAGGAATGGGTAGTCAGAGGGGCTTGGGAAGGATCATGTGGGCCCAATTCAGATTCCTGCTATGGGGCCCAGTGAATTATTTGTACGCCCCTGCTAGTGATCCAGGGTCTGTGGCAGAGTATACACGTCTCAGCATCTTCCTCTGGTCACTAATGCAATCTGGCAGAGTCTCTTCTTCTAAGAACTGATCCTAACTGCAGAACACTAAGGGCTCTGATTGTTCTCATTGTATACAGTTTCTAGCTGAACTAGAACCTTCTATTGGGAGTGATGGAGCAGCGAAATGAAGCCCAAACAGATACATTGTTATAATATTTATCTGTCATAGACTTGTATCAGAACTTTGATAATAGTCAATGGGAATGATAAAGCAGTTTTTCCAGATACAAAACAAGTCATCTGACATAATAACATAGATAAACCAGACATCCAAAGGTCAGTCTGTCTGGTTTTGGCGGTAAACAAGTCTGTATTTTTCCCTCCAAAACATACTCTTCTTTAACCCTTAGGGTAACTGTGGAAAATTATTAGCTAGAAAGTCCCAAAAGTCTCTCAGTATTCACTAACTCTTTCCACAGTGCCATGTAAATATAGTGTAAATGAACAGGATATATATCACAACAAACATATACATACCACCCACATTTCTGGATGGTCAAAGAGGACGCTTGCAGCTCATTTTGTGAAAGATGCAATCACTGGCTGAGGCGGGTCATTGCTGCAGACAGTGATTAATTGAGCAGCATTTACAGCCAGTGCCATCTCATAATAGGTGAAATATTACCCTCACTCATGAAACCAAATTGTACAACTAAAAAATATATATACCAATTTGGAAGTGCCATTCCACCCTCTTTCAACGGTAACTGCAAAATCTCTAACCTTATCCTTGGATTTCCCCCTTTCCAAATAAAATCTCATTAATCTATTCATAATTTGAAAACCTTAATTGATAACCGTATTGGAGCACATTGCAATACATAAAGAATCTTAGGAAGAAAACCATCTTTATCAAATTAATTCATAGACAATGGCAATCTTTTCCAAATATGCTTTTTTTTTTCAACTTATCTAAGAGAGGATGGATATTTAACCTAACATATTCCATCAGATTTCTTGCAATATTTACTCCCAAATACCGAAAACTACTATCCCTATCCACCTGGTAAACTTCAAAACTCCTCTCACTTATCTGATCCCCTAACAACATAAGATTTTTCCCAATTTATTTTCAGTCCCGAATAATATCCAAACCTCTGAATTATTTGCATAATTTTCACCATCTCCTTGTCGGTATTTGCTAAAAACAGTAGAATATCATTATATAACATTATTTTCTCCCTTACGTTACTGTATTGGAACCCCTTAATACTTTATTCTCTCTGATAATTATCACTAGTTGGTTCTACTGCAATTGCAAAAATCAGCAGCGAAAGGGGCATCCCTGCCTAGTGCCCCTATAAAGGGCAAAGGCAGGACATCACCCCATTCACTGCCACTCTCGCCTTAGGACATGAATAGATAAGCTTGATCCAACTTATAAAGGACTCCCCAAAACCGAAATGTTTAAGAATCTCTGACAAATATTCCTACTCTACACAATCAAAAGCCTTAATTGCGTCTAATGACAATATTGCTTTTCTACTATTTTTATTTTTATTTACTTCTATATTCATGAATAGTCTTCTAATATTAGAATATATCACTCGCCCCAGAATAAAACCTGTTTGATCTTCTTTTATTATTGTAATTATTCTTATTACTTTTGTTAACCTATCTGCCAATACCTTAGCTAATAACTTGGTATCGGTATTCAAAAGTGAAATGGGTCTATAAATCCTTTTCAGGTTTTGGAATCAAAACTACCGTGGCTTCTTCTATTGATGTAGGTAATTTATTTGATCTCTTAGCCTCAACAAGGGTCTCAATTAATTCTGGGAGAAAAACTGAACTAAATTCCTTGTATACCACAAATGGAAGACCATCCCCTCCCGGAGATTTTTTATCTTTTGTTGATTTTAGGGCTCTCATTAATTCATCCAACTGTATACTATTGAGCTTCAGCAAGCTTCCTGAAGGTAATATCATCCAAATATCGACATAAATCTTCCCTTTTATATCATTATCTAATTTTTAATTTATACATTTCTTCAAAATATTCACTAAATAAATTACTAATTACTCATCTGTTCTGGAGATTTAACGAATTACCCATATTTATCTTTTAATGGGCCTATCCAACTTTTTCTCTGTTGATTATTAATTATATTTGCCAAAAGCTTGCCCATTTTTTCTCCCTCCACATAAGACCTAACCCACTTGAAAAACATAGATGTTTGTATTTTTTCCATATATACTTCTTTAACCATTTCATTCATTTTTCCTAATTTCTCAAATTTTCCAATGAGGGGTCCTCTGCACAGAGTTTTTTGGCATCTTTTAATTTCTGTTCTAGTCTCTGAGTTTTACCATTTACCTTTTTTTTTTAGTTAATTACTTGCTTACATAATATTCCCCTCAGGAAAGCCTTTGCCGCATCTCAAATCCACTGCTTATTAGTGGAGTCCCTATTAACAGAAAAAAATACTTCAATTCCTCCATAGTGCAGTTCTTATCATTCAACAAGTTAAACCAATGTGGATTAAATGTAAAAACCCTAGGTATCTGTTTTACCAGATCCCAAACTCCCCTAAAATTGCGCAATGATCTGACATAGACATAGGAACATACTTTATACTTATTTCATTCCTTTCCAACAATTTCCCATTACCAAGGATCGCATTTATCCTAGACCAGGACTGATGCATCTGCGAGTAACAGGAAAAAAACGTTTTCCTCATGGTTTTTAAAAAACGCCATATATAACTCCAACTGAATTCCAATAATAATCTGGCAAAATTAGTGTTATAATGTAAAACATAGCCCTTGGATAATCTATCTATACTTGGATCTATCACTGTATTATGATCCTCTGCTGCCAATAATACACAATCTTATCTTTCAATCATATAGTTATACAACTCGTATAGTACGTCAGGTTTATACGGAGTTGGTATGCTATTACCATCAGTATCCCATTAACTCTGCACTGTAAGAAGAGGTACCTGCCGCAGTCATCCGCCTTACATGAAATACGGTATGTTCAAAATTAACTTTATTATGTACTAAGATAGAAACCCCCCTTGAATATGATGTATATATTGAGTGATATTGTGCTCCTACCCATCTAAACAGTTTAACAACTCTTTGTCCATACGTGTTTCTTGAAGGCAGATGACGGCCAGCAAGTACCTCTCCACCCAATCAAAAATAGCAAATCTCTTTAACCTTTCTCTTAACCCGCGTACATTAACAGAAATAATTCTTATCATTCAAAAATGCTATAACAAAGAAAAGATAAAAAACAAACAAAAAAACTCTCTCTCTCAAATACCTAATCCCTCCCTCCCACCGCTCCCCTCAATTTGCTCCCCATTCTATATAAACAGAGAGCCCCATTAACATGCATGCTATGCTCCGTATACCCCCCACCTCGAAAAAGCCATATTAACATTTGCTACATTTCGCACAGGCCCTTAAATCTGCCCATTCGCTTACTTCTTTAGGGGACTGTAAAAAGACCGTTTTATCCTGATAAACCACCCGGAGTTTACCTGGGAACACCATGCTATATTTTACCCCAGCCTGCCTTAATCTCTTTTTTTGTATCAATATATTTTTTCCTTTGGGCGCTGGTAGCCATTGAAAAATTCGGATATACTCTTATTTTTGTCCCTTCTATTTGAAACTTCTCGGAGGCTCTAACCTCCTTCCACACCACCTCCCGGTCTCTATAGGAAACAAACTTAGTCAAAATTGTTCTTGGATATTCTCCCGGCTTTTTCCTTTGATTAGGGACTCTGTGCGCTCGCTCATTAATTAAGGAGTTAAACACTGCCCCAGGTTTACAATTCTCCATTATCCATTTTTCCATAAAGCCGACACAATCCGATCCTTCCTTTCCCTCTGGTATTCCTACCCAGCTTTTTTTTTCTTACACAATCTTCTATGTCTATTAGCTTACTCTCCATGGCAGCATTCATTTGTTTTAGGGATATTACTGTACATCTTTCTCCAGCTTAGATACTAAGTCTTCCAACGGTGACAGTCTATTTTCCAATTCCTGCATGCTGTCCCTCATCTTTTTTAAACCGTCTCTAATTAGAGACACATCTGTTTGGATGCCCCCGATCTGAGTTACCACCTTCCCCATCATACTCTCTAACCTCGTTACCGCAGAGATAAGATTTCTTTGACCATTTTTTGGTCAGAGTCTCCTTTTACTCCCTCCACTTCTTTCGCTTCAGGACATCCAAATATTCTTCCAAACCAAGCTCTATCTCATTTCCAGGGTTAGGGGGTCTTAGTGGAGAAGATGTAGATGTCAGATATTTACTTAAAGCATTTCGTTTCTGTCTTGTATCTATACCCAGACCCGCGGCAGATCGTCTGTTAGCATTGTTAGTATTAGATCCATGTTGATCATCTCTTTTTTTTAGGTGGCATTTTCAGCAGGGGTAAATAAATAACAGAAGCAAAGTCCACAGTTATTAAAAGATATACTGGTTAGGAATTTGTCAGTCCAAGTTTAGTACACATTAGAGAGTTAATAAGTTGGAAAAACTGTTACAGCAGTCTATAGGGAGTTCACAGTTCCAAGATAGTAGGTGGGAAAGGGTGTTAATGGCAGTCTATGGGGGGGTCATAGTCTCAAAACCGGTTTGGTTTCACAACGGTTAGGGGGTAGAGGATAAAGAGTTATTAGAATTTCCAAGACGGAGTGATTAAAAAAGGAGCAAAAAGGATTAGGTGAAGCAGGCAAGAGTTGCAAATAGAATTGTTTTCTTTCTTAACTTCAATTTGAAAGAGAGATCTTTATCCAAGCTTCTTTTAACATTTATTCCACCTCTATTCCTCTTATGCCCCCACCGCTTAGGATGCAATACTTGCCGACAGCCTCACTCTCACCTGGCCTTTCCCTGTTACTGTGAAATGTGCCATGTGCAGGCCTGCTAGGGGTGTCATTCCAGCTTTAAGTCACTAGAGGGAGCTAGGGAGCCCTAGTTTATATAAGGCCCAGTCAGGGGAAGGAAAGGCAGATTAGACTGTGTCTAGTTTAAGTGCAGGCCATGAGTCTGTGAAGTCCAGCTCAGGCCTTGAGCCTGTGAAGGCAAGGCCCAGGCCTTGTACCCGCTGAAGTCAGCCCAGGCCCTATCGCCTGTGGGGGTCCAGTCTAGGAAGATTCATGCCCTAGGAGGAGCAGTCCAGACCCTAGTACTAGTGGAGAAGTGTTGCCTCCTTAGTCAAGCTGCAAGCAGGACAAGTATCCCTGGAGAGAGAGGACAGTTGCCTGAAGTGTGTTGCTGCATTAGGAGTAAGATTAAAGCCCGATCTTAAGAGGCCTGTCTTGAGGATGGCCCTTTGGGACTGTGATTACTAACTTGAACCACTACAGGTTAGTGGGTTGCCCTGCACTACAAAGCCCAGCATACCTAACGCTACACTACTGACCCCCTGGGACACTGCATCGCTCTTTTTGGCGTCACGAACAGGATTGCATGCTTCTGGAGTGCAGAGAAGTGTGAACTGTGTGCTTTAACTATTCCACCACCATATTACAAAGACTGTACCCTTTATTTCCAAGTCTGCGGATTACAATTGTGCCTGGGAGGAATCGGAGGCGCTGTGCTGTGTTGCGCTACCCCCAGAGAGAAAATCGCCGCCTCAAAGTGTATTTTTATGGACTTTTGCCATCATGCTTGCTGTCAGTGAATGGCTACATCATGGCGCCCAAGATGGCCGCCAGCGCGATTGACTTTCTTCCTGCGCCATCACTGTCCTCTGTGGCGCGAAATGTTGCCGCCAAAACCCTCCAAGAGGGAGGAGAAAGCTGCCCTGGGATACCGCCTACCTTTGTGGACTGTAATATGGCCACCTACCTTATTGCGTTATACCTAGGGGGTGGGCCTGAGACAAAGAGGGATCTGCCCAGCCCGAGGGAGGAGCCTGAGAGTGAGCTGCGAGAAGCAGAAAAGAAGATGGCGACGCCGAGCGCTGAGATGCCCGAGCCAGAGCCCACGAGGAGTGGGGCGCCACTCCACCAGTCTCCCTACACGGAGGCCTGGGACCCTCCGGCCTGGACCAACCGGACCGGAAGATGAGTCACGGACCGAAGTGCGATCCGCCGTCGGCACCCGCAATGGCCGGCGTTGATGGCCGAGCTGCAGGCCGTGGTTGCGAGAAGACTACCGCTCGGAAGAAGCGGTTCGAGGAAATGGCGAAGTCGATCCAGGAAGACCCGTTCCAGGGTAAGCCGCAGTTAGCCCGACGCCTGGCAGTGGTCAGTCCTGAAAGGGTTAATCTACCTCCACCGAAGCCGCCTGCAAGCGGATCGTCGGCTGTGGAGTCGCTGCGGATGAGGGTATACCGAGTGGAGGAACTCGGCTACGCTGGGTGCGTTCAGTGGGTCCCTTTCCCCAGGACCGAGGCAGAAGTGGAGGCTATTCTGGATAGGCCTCCTCCTATCAAAATAGTACGAGGAGACGGTTTCCAAATATGGCCTGCTAGGCCAGAACAATTGCTGAGGCAACCCAGTGACTATTCCTCTGAGGATGAGCCAGAGGAGTATGATACTTGCCTGTGAGTAGGCCTGCTAGGCCATTTTGCGGAGCCCTTACAGGTACTTCGTTATTGTTGCAGGAGCGGTTCCATGATGTTGTCAGGCTGGTGGAGCTTGCTGCCAGTTCTCCACGGCCGGTGGCAGTTTTGTTTGAAAAATAAGTAGCCACTGTGGAACCACTGCTCCCAGCCTGTCCTTTTCTGTTTCCGGGACATCCTGCCTGCTTTTGAGGAAAAAAAAAAAAGAAGAGTACTTTAGTGAATCCCAGTTGTGCTTATGTTTGCACCTTATCCTCTTTTAACCCCCATTTCAGGTTGAAAGGGCTTTTATGTCAGCACTGTTTTAAAGGGTAAGCAGGACTTGCCAGGATGGTGTTTCCCTGGTATTGTCAGAGTCATGTATTGTCATATTATATGTGTGCTGCTGACTGTATTAATTACAATTTTATCCAAGTCTATGTGCCCAGAGATGGACTTCCTATGTGCGAGCCTCTGAGATATTGCTCTTATTATGGACCTACCGTTACTCAGTCATGGACTATCCTGGTATTCCCTAACATCCGCTGTGCCAGGTCAGCGCCCTAGTTCCACTCATTATCCTGAAGGAAGAGAACGACGCCCCTTGTCACCACACTTCACCTTTGCCAGCTGGACCTGATATGAATGTATATGCAGATGAATTACTTATATGTATGCCTGCATGTTCCTTTTCTCTTTCAGGTGAAAATTCCAGACGGGCGGGGCCCTGTTGGAGTACGAGGTCGTACTCAGCTTAAAGCAGCGGGGTATGTAGTGTACAGGAGCTGTAATGCCCGTCACTACAGAAGGGTCACTTGTGTGTTGTTGTTCCCCTCAGTTATGAGGAGATTGGTGTAATACATCTTCATGTAATGCAGTGCTGTGTATTTCCCTGTTACTGTGAAATGTGCCATGTGCAGGCCTGCTAGGGGTGTCATTCCAGCTTTAAGTCACTAGAGGGAGCTAGGGAGCCCTAGTTTATATAAGGCCCAGTCAGGGGAAGGAATGGCAGATTAGACTGTGTCTAGTTTAAGTGCAGGCCATGAGTCTGTGAAGTCCAGCTCAGGCCTTGAGCCTGTGAAGGCAAGGCCCAGGCCTTGTACCCGCTGAAGTCAGCCCAGGCCCTATCGCCTGTGGGGGTCCAGTCTAGGAAGATTAATGCCCTAGGAGGAGCAGTCCAGACCCTAGTACTAGTGGAGAAGTGTTGCCTCCTTAGTCAAGCTGCAAGCAGGACAAGTATCCCTGGAGAGAGAGGACAGTTGCCTGAAGTGTGTTGCTGCATTAGGAGTAAGATTAAAGCCCGATCTTAAGAGGCCTGTCTTGAGGATGGCCCTTTGGGACTGTGATTACTAACTTGAACCACTTCTGTGACTGTATTGTAACGTGTGGAACATTCTGGAGCTGTAACCGATAACTGTTCATCTGTCTGCAACTACGCTCAGTAAAGTTATCCCGTTATTTAAAGATACAGAGACTCCTCAATTATTCCACCTGTCACTACACGGTGTGCCACCGTTCAATTGGCACTGGCGTCACGACATTCATCACCTGCCTGTTCCAGTGCTGACCCGATTGAAGACGACAGTCGGTCCCAGGTTAGTGGGTTGCCCTGCACTACAAAGCCTAGCATACCTAAAGCTACACTACTGACCCCCTGGGACACTGCATCGCTCTTTTTGGCGTCACGAACAGGATTGCATGCTTCTGGAGTGCAGAGAAGTGTGAACTGTGTGCTTTAACTATTCCACCACCATATTACAAAGACTGTACCCTTTATTTCCAAGTCTGCGGATTACAATTGTGCCTGGGAGGAATCGGAGGCGCTGTGCTGTGTTGCGCTACCCCCAGAGAGAAAATCGCCGCCTCAAAGTGTATTTTTATGGACTTTTTGCCATCATGCTTGCTGTCAGTGAATGGCTACATCATGGCGCCCAAGATGGCCGCCAGCGCGATTGACTTTCTTCCTGCGCCATCACTGTCCTCTGTGGCGCGAAAAGTTGCCGCCAAAACCCTCCAAGAGGGAGGAGAAAGCTGCCCTGGGATACCGCCTACCTTTGTGGACTGTAATATGGCCACCTACCTTTTGCGTTATACCTAGGGGGTGGGCCTGAGACGAAGAGGGATCTGCCCAGCCCGAGGGAGGAGCCTGAGAGTGAGCTGCGAGAAGCAGAAAAGAAGATGGCGACGCCGAGCGCTGAGATGCCCGAGCCAGAGCCCACGAGGGAGTGGGGCGCCACTCCACCAGTCTCCCCTACACCGGAGGCCTGGGACCCTCCGGCCTGGACAACCGGACCGGAAGATGAGTCACCGGACCGAAGTGCGATCCGCCGTCGGCACCCGCAATGGCCGACGTTGATGGCCGAGCTGCAGGCCGTGGTTGCGCAGAAGACTACCGCTCGGAAGAAGCGGTTCGAGGAAATGGCGAAGTCGATCCAGGAAGACCCGTTCCAGGGTAAGCCGCAGTTAGCCCGACGCCTGGCAGTGGTCAGTCCTGAAAGGGTTAATCTACCTCCACCGAAGCCGCCTGCAAGCGGATCGTCGGCTGTGGAGTCGCTGCGGATGAGGGTATACCGAGTGGAGGAACTCGGCTACGCTGGGTGCGTTCAGTGGGTCCCTTTCCCCAGGACCGAGGCAGAAGTGGAGGCTATTCTGGATAGGCCTCCTCCTATCAAAATAGTACGAGGAGACGGTTTCCAAATATGGCCTGCTAGGCCAGAACAATTGCTGCGGCAACCCAGTGACTATTCCTCTGAGGATGAGCCAGAGGAGTATGATACTTGCCTGTGAGTAGGCCTGCTAGGCCATTTTGCGGAGCCCTTACAGGTACTTCGTTATTGTTGCAGGAGCGGTTCCATGATGTTGTCAGGCTGGTGGAGCTTGCTGCCAGTTCTCCACGGCCGGTGGCAGTTTTGTTTGAAAAATAAGTAGCCACTGTGGAACCACTGCTCCCAGCCTGTCCTTTTCTGTTTCCGGGACATCCTGCCTGCTTTTGAGGAAAAAAAAAAAAGAAGAGTACTTTAGTGAATCCCAGTTGTGCTTATGTTTGCACCTTATCCTCTTTTAACCCCCATTTCAGGTTGAAAGGGCTTTTATGTCAGCACTGTTTTAAAGGGTAAGCAGGACTTGCCAGGATGGTGTTTCCCTGGTATTGTCAGAGTCATGTATTGTCATATTATATGTGTGCTGCTGACTGTATTAATTACAATTTTATCCAAGTCTATGTGCCCAGAGATGGACTTCCTATGTGCGAGCCTCTGAGATATTGCTCTTATTATGGACCTACCGTTACTCAGTCATGGACTATCCTGGTATTCCCTAACATCCGCTGTGCCAGGTCAGCGCCCCAGTTCCACTCATTATCCCGAAGGAAGAGAACGACGCCCCTTGTCACCGCACTTCTCCTTTGCCAGCTAGACCTGATATGAATTTATATATGCAGATGAATTACGTATATGTATGCCTGCATGTTCCTTTTCTCTTTCAGGTGAAAATTCCAGACGGGCGGGGCCCTGTTGGAGTACGAGGTCGTACTCAGCTTAAAGCAGCAGGGTATGTAGTGTACAGGAGCTGTAATGCCCGTCACTACAGAAGGGTCACTTGTGTGTTGTTGTTCCCCTCAGGAGTTGAGGAGATTGGTGTAATACATCTTCATGTAATGCAATACTGTGTATTTCCCTGTTACTGTGAAATGTGCCATGTGCAGGCCTGCTAGGGGTGTCATTCCAGCTTTAAGTCACTAGAGGGAGCTAGGGAGCCCTAGTTTATATAAGGCCCAGTCAGGGGAAGGAATGGCAGATTAGACTGTGTCTAGTTTAAGTGCAGGCCATGAGTCTGTGAAGTCCAGCTCAGGCCTTGAGCCTGTGAAGGCAAGGCCCAGGCCTTGTACCCGCTGAAGTCAGCCCAGGCCCTATCGCCTGTGAGGATCCAGCCTAGGAGGATTCATGCCCTAGGAGGAGCAGTCCAGACCCTAGTACTAGTGGAGAAGTGTTGCCTCCTTAGTCAAGCTGCAAGCAGGACAAGTATCCCTGGAGAGAGAGGACAGTTGCCTGAAGTGTGTTGCTGCATTAAAAGTAAGATTAAAGCCCGATCTTAAGAGGCCTGTCTTGAGGATGGCCCTTTGGGACTGTGATTACTAACTTGAACCACTTATGTGACTGTATTGTAACGTATGGAACATTCTGGAGCTGTACCTGATAACTGTTCATCTGTCTGCAACTACGTTCAGTAAAGTTATCCCGTTATTTAAAGATACAGAGACTCCTCAATTATTCCACCTGTCACTACACGGTGTGCCACCGTTCAATTGGCACTGGCGTCACGACATTCATCACCTGCCTGTTCCAGTGCTGACCCGATTGAAGACGACAGTCGGTCCCAGGTTAGTGGGTTGCCCTGCACTACAAAGCCCAGCATACCTAAAGCTACACTACTGACCCCCTGGGACACTGCAATAACCTGTGAAAGGGGCACAATTCTGTGAGGGGGCACAGCTGGACATAACTACTGTGAGGGGGCACATATCTGGACGTAACCTGTGAAGGGAGCACATATCTGGATGTAACCTGTGAAGGGAGCACATATCTGGATGTAACCTGTGAAGGGGGCACAATGTGGGCATAAATACTGTGCGGTGGCATAAAGGAGGGAATAATTGCTATGTGGGGGTATTTAGGGGACTGGCTGGGATTAGGTGTTTAGTTATGTTTAGGGCAGAGTTAGAGGCATGCCTAGTGTGTAAAAAATGTGTCCCTCTTTCTTATTTTCAAAAGTTGGGAGGTATGATAATATGTTTATTCAGTTTAGCTGACCATGTCCTGGAAGAAGCTGAAAGCATCTGCTCATGTGCTATTAGATGTGCTTTATGTTTATCTACTTTTTTGAGCAGGACAAATTAATTGTTCTGATTTGAAAATTTTCTAGTGGTACTATAGTCTACTTTCTCAAGCCACTGTAGATACAAACACTGCCGCACTAAAAAGTGTTGGAAACAGCATTTTATAGCTGTCAGCTGAGATTGGGACCATAGAGTGAAATGTTTCTTGGAAGCTTGTTAAAACGGTTTAAAGACTGTTTAGGAGGCCGCAAATCTGCACCCTGTGGAGGTGGGTAGTGAATTTGGGTACCATGCAAATGTGGTAGTCCTAGGATATTCCTGTGTTCAAGTACAACTCGTGCCTGGGAGTTCCTTTGCATTAAATACAAACCACTGTGAGGCAGTGACAGGCCCCATATATTATAAAGAAAGATTTGTGTCTCCTAGAAGGTCCTATTAGAGGAGATGTGTGGTATGATTTGCTGTGTTTTCAGCATGATCACCTGGCCTGAGGGGAGGACAGGTGCAATAATCACTTGGGGATAAAGCAATCCTCAGAGTGGGAGACTGAGAGGAATTGAAAAGGAAGCCTGCAGAGGCTCTGTGTGGCCCCAGCCAGGAGGGCTGGGGGACTACAAGGCTGAGGAAGCCTGAGTTTTGGGGGGGCCCAGCGACACCTTAGGAAAGAGGTGTTTGACGGTCAGAGTTGTGAGGACTTTTGGACCATATCCCCCAAGGTATTGGTGTGGTCACAGCCAGGAGGCTGCTGGACTGTATGGCTGAGTAATGCCGGATCTCACCTTTTGTGTGAACTGCATCTTAGAGGTGAGTTAGGGATCCTATGTATTAGGTAGAGCCCAGGCGGGCAGGTGTTTGTTTTGTATTGGTGTTTTGTGGTGCTGGAACCTCATATCACCCAGTAATGTTAACTGGGTGATCATCTGTACTGCTGAAGAGATAAAATAAAGTACCCTGTGTACTTTGAACCCCCGCTGTCTGAGAGAAGTCTGTCATTGCCGACTCCCTGTGAGAGAGCGAACCCCTGTGGCTCATACATCCCATGTACAGACCATGTAAAGTGAGGCGTCTATAGCACCATGTACCGTACAGCTCATGCCTGGGGGGTTCTCTCGCTTCATGTACAGACCAGTTAATATGGAGTCAGTGCATTCTAGCACAGCTTGTGCCTGGGGGGGTCCCTGGCCTTGGCTTCTTGCTCGTCATGATGGATGTTTTTGGCATCAGCTACTTCGCACATCAGGTATGTTCTTAGCTCTAGGGAGTGTCTCAGGCATTAAATATACTGCATGCCACAGGTTTTTTTTGGGCAATTTAATTTGCATGTCTTGTCAGCTTCATTAATTTATTTTTTTCATATCTTGTGGGTGTTCCTCTACATCTTGTGTACCAGCTCACCACAGAGATTCCTGCCATCTTATACTTTGTACTCCCAGCTGGGATGAGCTATGTACCAGACCTTAAGAGGTATCTCTAGCATCATGTGTACTGCACCCCATGGGGCAGCCTGGTAATACTGAGTCATACTAGGGGAGGTCTTCATTGATTGCTCTGTTAACATTCTAATAGTTAACTATATAGTGGTATGAATCCCTGTATTGTCCTAGCTGTGGCAAGACTGCACTAATCATTATTATGTATATGTGTGCATTTGCAACTGTCCCACTAGGCCACACCTGGGGTATCACTTGCCCCTTGGGTGGTTTCTGCAAAATACAGTTGTGTTCAAAATTATTCAACCCCCAATGCTGTAAAGGGTTTTTAGGGAATTTAGTGTACATTTGTAATTGTGTTCAGAATGAAATCTTAAATCGTAGGACTTTTTAAAGAACCAAATGCAACTAAAATGACATCAATTGTTTTTGTAATACAGTATTAAATGTTTTTTTTGTAATTTCTTCATTGACACAATTATTCAACCCCTTAAAGACTACCACTCTTAAGAACAGAGGTTCATTCAAATGTTTTCGATCAGGTATTGAAAACATCTGTGGATGTCAAGGAGCAGCAATCAAGCATAATAAGCCCCAATTAGGCAGATGTAAAATGACTGTGATACTCAGCTCCTTCTAGACATTTACTGGTGTGTTTACAATCATGGGGAAGTCAAGAGAATGGTCCAGGAAGACAAGAGAAGAGGTGATTTCTCTTCACAGGAAGGGCAATGGCTATAAGAAGATTGCAAAGATGTTAAACGTACCAAAAGACACCATAGGAAGCATCATTCGCAAATTGTATTAAAATCAGTAAACCAAGTGTGTATTCTACCATAAATAAACTTGCCCATCTTTCATAGATGCCTAGCTCCAGAAAAGAGTAACTTCAGAGATCTTCCCAGATTCTGTCATCTTTCTTCATGTTTTGTAATACTTAGCAATCATTCCTCAGATGGCCTTTTTTGATGGCTGAAGGGGAAGAACTTTGCAAAGGGAAGAAGTTAATTACAAGAGTAAATTGAAGAAACCATCTTCTGTATGTCCTTCTGCAAGACCGCAGAGGTGAAGCCAGTGTTGATGGTTCATTCCGTTGGCCTTGTTAGGCTTGTTTTCCACTGCAGTTATGTCTCTCAAAAGGAGAATGTTGGATATTTCCTCCACATCAAGTCCAACTGTTACAGAAGGACTTTTATCTTCCTGATCTCAACAATCTCCAGTTAATAACTTGGAGATTAGGAGAGTAAGCACTCAGAAATAAAATATAAAGTATAGGATCTATTCATGTCTTGAAGAATCTTTTCATCCTACTGTTGATAGTCTGGTGATCTATTCCTGTAGAAAAACTTCCAGAAAAAATTAAGAAGTCACATTAAAGTTTATGTGATAAAAAAGGCTAAAGAATTGGGTGAGCACTCTGCACTTGGTCTTAGTAATGGAACAATTTAATTAAACATCATAAAATCAATTTCTTATATCACAAACAAGATGAAAATAAAATAGAATAAAATAAAAACTCTCATAAAATTGTGAAGATCGCCAGTATGTATTGTCTTATCTCTTACCCCACAAAAAGTCCACTTTCAGGAGTTCTATATTTCAATAGAATTATGGTGGTACTTTTATGGTTAATTCCAATTGTATTATATATATATATGTGTGCATATACACGTATATATGTGTGTACAGTTAAGTCGCTGGTTTGTTAGTTGCCGCCAAAGATGTTTCTCCACCCCATGTGGAATTAAATATGCAGTTCAGTTCTTTGTATTATTAGGCCCCTTTCACACTTGCGTTGTGTGGATCCGGCGTGCACTTCCGTCCCGCCGGATCCGTCACAACGCATGACAACTGAAAGCATTTGTAGACGGATCCGGATTGCGGATCCGTCTACAAATGCATTGCAAGTGCAGATCCGTCTCTCCATTTGCCATGCGGAGAGACGTATCCGTCTTGTATTTTTTTCACTGTTTTAAAGGTCTGCGCATGAGCACAACTGAAGGACGGATCCGTCCTTCAGTCTTTTTTAATGCCGATCCGGCCCCAATGTAAGTCAATGGGACTTAAGGCCTGATCAGGCGCTCAGTCATGTGTTCAGAGCTTTAGGACGGAGATAAAACTGCAGCATGCTGCGGTTTTATCTCCGTCCTGAAAAGTCAAAAAGACTGAACTGAAGACATCCTGATGCATCCTGAACGGATTTCTCTCTATTCAGAATGCATTGGGATAATCCTGATCAGTATCTTTCCGTTCTAGAGCCCCGAGGACGGAACTCTAGGACGGAAAGTAAAAACGCTAGTGTGAAAGCACCCTTACCCGGTAACTGTTGGTGACAAATTATATGTTGCGCTTTTCAATGGTTACAGCCTCATGTAATTGTACTCCTCTTACCTTCCTGTGGTTGTTC
>JAKVIS010002964.1:0-19776 GCA_033119425.1 Bufotes viridis | reverse complement strand
GCGCGGGCCTGGAGCCCATATCCGAGTCTGAGGAATTACTAGCCTACAGTTCGGGACCAGAGAGAGCGCCCGACTCCCGATTTGAGTGGCCCCCGACACTGGGGGTGAAGTCGGACGAAAGATCCGCCAGGCCTCCAGCACTGTGGACTAAATTAATGGCGGAGAGTGCAGCGACCGCCGTAAAAAGACTGTTAAGCAGAAGATACTTTGAGGAGCTAGCTAAAACTGTGCTAGACAAACACTCCCATATGCAACCCCGCCTGGAACGGCGGACGGGAGTGGTTCTGACTTTTGATAAGGATCGTGGCTTTGGATTCATCCGAGACTATGTCACTGGTCGGGACCTGTATGTCAACCGGAGGTCAGTAAAGAGGAGCTACCTGCCGGAGTACCTCCACAACCTGCGCGACGGGGAAGAGATAGAATTTACCCCCGCTGAGGGCCTGCGAGGCCCATACGCTACAGCGGTGACCCGTCCAGGACCAGTACCTGAGAACTGGGAGGAGGCAGAGAATCCAGCAGAGACAGAGGACCCGCCGGGGCCGATCCGGAATACTTACCAAGAGAAGGGCTCCTTCTTAGGCCCGAATATCTTCTGGCAGCCGACCGTCTTGGACAAGCCTGTAAGTCCATATCCTTCCCCAGAGTTGCCACGCCGAGAGAAAACAGCGGCGGATTGGGCGCGGATGGCCCAGTTTGGTGAGGCCCTGGATAACCTGCGGGGGAACTGTAAAGAGGAGACGTCCCCTGAGCCTGCTGCAAGTGCACCGGAATCCAGCAGTGAGATCGCCGCCCTGGAGGAGCGGATCACCAAGTTGCAAGTGTACCTGGATGGCCAGCGTCAAGTGGCAAGTTCCAGAGCAGCATCGCAGCAGCTCAACCGTGGTGAGTCACCTGTGCCCCCTGTACATCCTGAACCCGTAGCCCGAGGTCCTACCACTTGCACTGAGCAACCCAAAGTTAGTGTGAAAACGGACAAGCTAACATATGCCAGGAGCAGAGTCCGTCTTGACGGGACCCCCTTATCCCAGCCAGAGGAAGTGTCTGCCCCAGTGCCGGCCCGTGTCCCGAGACCAGCCACTCCTGTGAACCCTCAACCCAGCGGGCTAGTGAGATGGATAGGCCCAGTCCCAGTGATGATTCCGGCCCATTCTGTCTGGTGGGCACAACCTTCAGGTGTCCCTGGTACATGGCCCAGGCTGCGGGCAGTACCAGGTTGCACCACATCTGATGAGCAAGGCTCTTATGATACCTGCCTGTGAGCAGGCCTGCTAGGCCATTTTGCTGAAACCTCACAGGGACATCATACTTGTTGCAGGAGCTGTCCCTTATGTTGTCAGGCTGGTGGAGCTTGCTGCCAGTTCCCCACGGCCGGTGGCATTTTTGTGAAAATTAAGTTGCCACTGTGGAACCACTGCTCCCAGCCTATCCTTGCTGTTTCCGGGACACCCTGCCTGCTTTGAAAGAAAATCTTCACTATCCAAGTTGTGCTTTTTATTGCACCTTATCCCCTTTTAACCCCCATTTCAGGTTGAAAAGGAGTTTTTATGTCAGCACTTTAAGGGTATGCAGGACTTGCCAGGATAATGTGTGCCTGGAATTGTCAGAGTCCTGTATTGTCAGTATTATGTGTGTGCTGCTGACCATATTTATTGTCAACTTTATTCAAGTCAATGTGCCCAGAGATGGACTCCCCCATGTGCGAGCCTCTGTGATATCTATTACCATGGACTCCCTAAGTGTGAGCCAAAATTTTATAATGTGCTATTATTGACCTATTTATGTACTGTCATGGACTATCCTGGTTCCTATTATTCGCTGTTCCAGGTCAGCGCCCCAGTTCCATTCATTATCCTGAAGGAAGAGAACGACGCCCCTTGTCACCACACTTCACCTTTGCCAACTGGACCTGATATGAATATATATGCAGATGAAAATTCCAGTTGGGCGGGCCCTGTTGGAGTACGAGGTCGCACTCAGCTTAAAGCAGCGGGGTATGTAGTGTACGAGAGTTGTAATGCCCGTCACTACAGAAGGGTCACTGGTGTGCTGTCGTTCCCCTCATTTATGGGGAGGTTGGTATAAGTAATCTTCATAAAATGTCATGTAATGTAATGCTATGTATTTCCCTGTTACTGTGATATTGCATGTGCAGGCCTGCTAGGGATGTCATTCCAGCTCCAGGTCAGTAGAGGGAGCTAGGGAGCCCTAGTTTATATATAGGCCCAGTCAGGGAAGGGAAAGGCAGTTAAGCCCAGGCCATGTGCCTGTGAAGTTAAGCCCAGGCCATGAGCCTGTGAAGTCTAAGGCCAGGCCTTGCGCCTGTTGAAGTCAGCCCAGGCCCTATAGCCTGAGAGGGTCCAGCCTAGGAAGATTCATTCTCTAGGAGGAGCAGTCCAGACCCTAGGACTAGTGGAGAGGTGTTGCCTCCTTAGTCGAGCTGCATACAGGACAAGTATCCCTGCAGAGAGAGAATAGTTGCCTGAAGTGTATTGCTGCATTAAGAGTAAGAGGAAAGCCCTGATCCTAGGAGGCCTGTCTTGAAGATAGCCTTTGGGACTGTGATTAATAGTCTGAACCACTGCCGTGACTGTATTGTAACGTGTGGAATATTCTGGAACTGTACTTACTGACTGTTCATATATCTTCAACTACATTCAGTAAAGTTATCCTGTTATTCAAGTATATAAAGAATCCTCAATTATTCCACCTGTCACTACACGGTGTGCCACCGTTCAATTGGCACTGGCGTCACGACATTCATCATCTGCCTGTTCCAGTGCTGACCCGATTGAAGACGACAGTCGGTCCCAGGTTAGTGGGTTGCCCTGCACTACAAAGCCCAGCATACCTAAAGCTACACTACTGACCCCCTGGGACACCGCACATGGGCTGCTAGATCGCCGCCAGAACATCTGCAATATCCAGTCCCCAGCTCTCTGTTTTTTTATTGTGTCCAAAAAACGATTTTAAAGATATGCAAATTGACCTTAGATGAGTCCTGCTTGAGAGAGGAGTCCAGCGAAGGAGCCAAGCACCGCGCCGCATCCTCTGAATCTCCTCCTTGCTACCCGAAGCTAGAGCGCCGTAATCTTGCGATGCGTGAGCTAGCGCATGCGCAGTTCGTTCCCTGAGGCTGATGCCAGCACAGAGAAGGAACACCATGCCGACACTGCTCGTGCGCTAGCTCGCGTATCGCAAGATTACTGTGCTCTAGCTTCGTGACCTGCTCCATATTACTGTATTTTTTGGCTTATAAGACTACTTTTTAACACCTGAAAATCTTCTCAAAAGTCGGGGGTCGTCTTATACGCCGGTATACGGCGTGCTGAAACTTAGGCGGACCTTTAACTGGTCCAACGATTGTTAGATAAGGATATGTACCGGTATGTACTGGGATTTTTTTCTCCCAGGCTGTGAGCGGAGCACTGCGATTGTCCAGCGAAGGAGAAGGAGATGCCCAGAGCAGAAGAGGATGTCTCCTCCCAGGTGCGAGATTAGCTGTAACTGGCATAAGGCGCAGGTAATCGGGGTCACAGCAGGCGAACGGATTGGCGCCCAGGGACAATAGTAACTGCAGGGAGATCCCTGGGCGCCGCTCTACACATACATATCATTATCTAACAATCGTTGGACCAGTGAAAGGTCCTCTTTACTTTCGAGCCGGACTGGAAGGCGGTTCTTCTCCAGCTTTAGGGACAGGCGTCTTCTAGCTGAGCCACCGTGCGCTGCATCCGGGCCAGTCGCTCCTGAAGCAGCCCCCGACAGGGAGGGCTGGGCCGGCAGGGAGAGCTGACCCACCCAATTTTTATTTGGTGTTTGTTGGAAGAGGGGTAGTATATGGCAATTATATGGCGAGTATAGCCCAAACCCCATATTTTAACAGGAAAAGTAGGGGGTGGTCTTATACGCCCAGTCGCCTTATAGGCCGGAAAATACTGTACATTTTTTGTTAGGCAAGGTTACCAAAAATGGCAGTTCTGGCACAGTTTTTATTTTTTACAATATTCATCTGACAGGTTGCTATTTTTATAGAGCAGATTGTTACGGATGCGATGATATCAAATTTGTCTGCTTTGTTTGTTTCACTTTTGCATAATAAAGCATTTTTGAAAAAAAAAAGTTTTTGTGTCTCCATTTTCTGAAAGCCATATTTTTTTTATTCTTTGGGTGATTGTCTTAGGTAGGGTGTTATTTTTTGCGGTATGAGGTGACAGTTTGATTGTTACTATTTTGGGGTGCATATGACTTTTTGATCGCTTGGTATTACACTTTTTGTGATGTAAGGTGACAAAAAATGGCTTTTTTGGCAGTTTTTATTAAAAAATTTTTATGGTGTTCACCCGAGGGGTTAGGTATGTGATTTTTTATAGAGCTGGTTGTTAACGACACGGCAATACCTAATATGTATACTTTTTTTTTTTCTCTCTTTAATACAATAAAAGCATTTTAGAAAATAAGTTTTTGTGTCTCCATTTTCTGAAAGGTATATTTTTTCATTTTTGGGGCGATTGTCTCATGTAGGGGCTAATTTTTTGCGTGATGAGGTGACTGTTTGATTGGTACCACTTTGGGGTACATACGACTTTTTTGATCACTTTCAATATCTTTTTTGGGAAGTGAGGTGGGCAAAATTTCAATTCCACCATAGCTTTTCATTTTTTTTATGGTGTTCACCGTCTGGGGAAAGTAACATGACCCTTTCGTAGATCAGGTCGTTATAGAATTCAATTTTTAATCAATTATAAATGTGCAGCTATAAAACGAAATGATTTTTAATCATTAAAAAAAAAATTTACTTTATCTTTTTTTCACTATTTTAACATTTTTTTTTTACCTAGACCCACTTGGTTCTTGAAGATCCAGTGGGTCTGATGCCTCTATAATACACTGCAGTATACTATATAGTGTACTGCAGTGTATTGTGACTTTACACTTAGCCTGATCAGGCTCCTGCCTTTAGCTCCACGAGATCGGTGATCGCCGTGATACAGTGTATCACGGCGATCACGTGATCAGAGACTCATAGTGGGTATTTTCAGGTTATTCCCTCAGAACTTCCACAGTGGACAGAATTTGATTCCGACTGTATTTTTGGTGTGGTTCAGAAATGGACCCATTCATTTCAACAAAGCAACAAAAATGCGTACAGCACACTGTGGGCTGTCCGCATCCATATTTCCATTCCTCTGTCCCGAGAAAAAAAAAAAAAAGGAACATGTCCATTTTGCGGAAATTAGGCATTTCTAACACGGGGTGGAACATTAGAAACAGGAAAATGCAGAACAGACACGGGCGGTATCCGTGTTTCACGGACAGCAAAACGCATACGGCGCATGAGGGTTAAAATGGACCTTTACTGCAGGGTTATAGTGTCATATAAGCTGAAATCTAGACAGGTCCTATTTTCAAATACATGCACTGTCAATCTGGCTATTTTATGAGGAAGAGGGATGCAATAGGAACTTATGAAACAAGTGTGGTCAGCTGTTTCACTACATTTCCTGCAACAGCAGCTGTCAGGCCGAGATCCAACGTGACTTTAAATACATTGGAAAAAAACTACAACAAAACCGCAAGCATCACAGTTTTTGCAGCAGAAAAGCCAGCAGAGTTCACCCTCTTCCTTTGCAAAGGGAAAAATCCGCAGCATAAATTTATATGCTGGAGATTTCAAACCGGTCAATCTACGCTGCAGTTTTTGTAAGCGGTGTGTGGAAGTAATTTAGAAATTCTGGGATTTTTGTGGCAAATCCACAGCGTTATTATTATTTTAAAGCTTTATTAATTTCATGGCGCTGTACATCCAGCTGGGGTTACACAGAAATAAAAAAACACAGTAAACAAGAAACTATTAGACTGGTACAGATGGGTAGAGGACCCTGCCCGCAAGAGCTTACAATCTATAAGAGAAGAGGAGAACACAGTAGGTGAGGGTCTAGGCTACTCATGTGGTTGTGTGGTGACAGCATTTTCATTGCAGATGGTAGGCTTTCCTGAAAAGGTGGGTTTTCAGGTTACTCTTGAAGCTTTGGATGTTGGGGGAGAGCCTGATGTGCTGGGATAGTGAGTTCCAAAGTAGGGGAGAGGCACGTGAGAAATCTTGTAGTCCAGGCATGCTCAACCTGCGGCCCTCCAGCTGTTGCAAAACTACAACTCCCAGCATGCCCAGACAGTCTACAGCTATCAGCCTACAGCAGGGCATTGTGGGAGTTGTAGTTTTACAACAGCTGGAGGGCCGCAGGTGGAGCATGCCTGTTGTAGTCGATCGGGTGAGGAACAGATGAGAGGAGAAATAAGGAGGATGTCCTGTGAGGTAGTGTATGAATGGAAAACGCTGAAGGTTCTGTTGGTGAGGCACAAGGAGATCTAGGAGAGGGCTAGGTCTTTGACGCCAAGAGAAGAGAGGATTTGTAGAAGAGAGTGGTCAACCTCTGTCGAAGGCAGAGGAAAGGTAAAGGAGGAAAAGCACAGAGTAGTGACGTTTAGCTTTGGCAGCCAGCAGAGGTGACTTTGGTTAGGGCAGTTTCAGTGCAGTGATTTGGTCTGAAGCCGGATTGCATCTGATCAAAAAGTCAGTGGGATGAGAGGACAATTCTAGATGAACATGTTCTAGAAGTTTAGATGCAAATGGTAGCAGTGAAATAGGACTATAGCTGGATAAAGAGGATGGGTCCAGGGAAGTTTTCTTGAATATGGGTACCAGCAAAGTGGATGAGAATCAGTAACCTGTGAACCCACCCTTACATTGATTATAATTTCTCAGCAGTTAGAGCAGTGTTCCTCAACTCCAGTCCTCAGGGTCCACCTTCTGGTCATAATTTGAGAATATTCCACAGAATGAATACCTGTGCTAAGTCCTGATGCATTGCCACTTATTATATCACCTGGTCAATACTATGAAAATACTGAAAACATGACCGGCAGGTGGGCCCTGAGGACCGGAGTTGAGGAACACAGAGTTAGAGGGTTACCCACAAAGTAAAAAAACAAAAAAGGAATATACTGTATATCTATAGAGTAAAGACATTGTAGCTATGTCAATTCAAAAACGGCTAATCTATTCTCCAGTTCTAATATAATATTTTTTTTTACTTACTTATCTGGAGGACTTGTTTCTTCCCTTTTGTGGATGGGCAGTAATTTGTCACGTGACCATGAAGCACCTGGATCAATGCCACTAATCGCACTACAGTATTTAATGTCCCCTCCCCCGTTCCTTATCCACTGTCTAGAGAGAAATATATAATTTCTAAAAGTAGGGATGCATGAATGGAAGGTGTCTGGGTCGCTTCACCTCCGGCACTCCAGCTGATGTGAAACTACAACTACCAGCATGCATAATTTCTCTGCCCTTCTGAGGACTCCCATAGAAATTAATGGAGCATGCTGGAAATTGGGGTTTTGCAACAGTTGGAGCGCCGAAGGTTGCTGACCCCTGCCGTATTCACTGCATAGTAATAATTTTCATAGGATGTGTTTTATTGGCAGCTGTCCAACCACTGGGGCCCCTGCTGATCACTAGAACGGGAGTCTATGTTCCCCTTTTTGACTGAAGCATCAGACACACAAGTGCACTTCCACTCCACTAGGCTCTATGGGGCTGCTGGACAGAGCCGAGCTCTTGAACTCTGCTATCAAGTGAATAGGATGAAAAAGCTGTACGGCTTGAAGGTGGACACTGAAGGGCTCAGCACTCGCACAAACACTGAAACTGCTTCAAATATCTGGCTGGCAAGGAGTGCTGCGAGTCGGACCCCTGCTGATCTGTAATTGATGACAGATCTTAAAGTTAAGCCATCAATATCAGAATATTTTAGTAGTCAGTCAACTAAGCAGAACCCAGGAATAAATCAGCAGCAAAGGCAATTACAACCTTGTTTTTTGTTTGGCCTACAGTACATTAAGACAGAAGGCAGAGCCACAAGCTTCCACTACATCGCATCTCGGGTTTTTTTTAACTTTGCATCTGCGCCACGTCAAAAAAAATTGGAATGGCTTGCAACTCATCTCAACCTGTTCTATGTTAGCTGCTGGCTATCAATCATCAAAAACATTCATTCATGATTTCTCCACAAAATTTTTGAGAAAAATGGTTTCCTGCAAATGCCTAGGTCATTAACTAAAGCGAAGCAGTGAGTTCTTTTGGACATCCAAACATTTGGCCATTTTTATGCATTTCCAACCATGGACATGTCTATAACTATTTTTCTTAAAACATTTTTTGCTCTTTCCAGTCTAGCCATAGGTAGTTGCGTAAAGACAAATTTTAGGCTGGTGCTACACAGCAACACAATATTGGATCAAATGATCGTCAAAGGTGTTGTGATGCGACAAAAACATCCAGATGTGATGGATTTTGTCATGTTACACACAAGCTTTACTCAAACAAAATGTAGAGAGAAAAAGAAAGAAGAAAGTGTGTGTTTGAATGATGGCAGAAAAGGGGCAGACACTTTCTTTTTGCAGTGCAATGAAAAGGAAGCTGTTCAGACTATGAGCACAAAAACGCTCGAATTTAAGATCTCTCAATTAGCCAATAAAGAACTGAAACTCTTTTGGACAATTCGATCTTTCAATTCATATAAGGAAAGTGAATGAGTCCCTAGGGGTTTAAGAGTCTACAAGGAACCTTTACAATACGAAAATGATAAGGAGTTTTTGAGCAAGTGACAACAATTACATATGGACTTTTCAATTAAACTGATGGAAACATTGTTAAAAAGAGAAGAACTTGAATACAAAACAGTGGAGGATGATTTATTGAGAATGAAAAAAGAGCTACAGGGGAGATTAACTGAAAATCAAGTAGAATCGTTCGACAAAAAAACTAAATAAAAACTAGTGGTCACCCAAGCAGAGATAAAAGATAGAAAGAGAGACAAGTTTTTAAGAGATAAAGCTGATTATGAATCTGGAAAAATCTTTGAGTGGAATAAGAAAAAGAGACCGCAACAATGGGAAAAAACGCCAATTTAGACGCAATAGGAGTGAATACTGGACTACAGATTCCGAATCGAGCGCATCAGATGGCCCTAATGATCACAATGAGCAGTTACTTGGTGAACATAAAACAAGCCCTTTAGAAAACGCATCAGGAGGGGTAGAAGGAAGTCAAAGGGATGTAAGAAAATCGACCAGACAGAAGAGACAGGTATTGGAAACGTTAAATGCCAAACCTGCTCTAGTGATCAAGAACAGCAATGTTATTATTAATCTAACTGACTTGGAACTTACCCCAGGCTGTGCCTCACTCCTTGAGAAGGGTTTAGGGTACAGCCTGGTAGAGAATTTTTGATGATGTGGGGTTTGAAATTGATTTGTTTAAATCTGTTAGGAAGTTACACCTGCATAAGTTCTATAGTAATGTTGTCCCAACTATTAGGCCCCTTTCACACGGGCGAGTTTTACGCGCGGGTGCAATGTGTGAGGAGGACGCATTGCACCCGCACTGAATCCGGACCCATTCATTTCTATGGGCTGTGCACATGAGCGGTGATTTTCACGCATCACTTCTGCGTTGCGTAAAAATCGCAGCATGCTCTATATTGTGCGTTTTTCACACAACGCAGGCCCCATAGAAGTGAATGGGGATACGGGAAAATCGCAAGCATCGGCAAGCAAGTGCGGATGCAGTGCGATTTTCCCGCATGGTTGCTTAGCAACGGGACCTATTATTTTCCCTTATAACATGGTTATAAGGGGAAATAATAACATTATAAGAGCATGTAAAATGAAGGAAGGGGTTAAGTAATAAAGTTAACTCCTTAGCCACTTGATGCGCAGTTCTGATCCTGTCCTCTTTCTGCATCAGCTAAGAACTAAAGGACCTGTGATGACGTCACATCACATGGTCCAATCACATGGTCCATCACCATGGTAAAATGAACCTTGTGATGTGACGTCATCACAGGTCCTTTAGTTGTTAGCTGATGCTGGGAAAGAGAGGACAGATCGCAACTACGCGATCAAGTGGCTAAGGTAAGTTAACTTTTATTATTTTTAACCCCTTCCTCTTCATTTTACTATGCATTCTTTATTAACCACTTCAGCCCCCCTAGCTTAAACACCCTTAATGACCAGGCCACTTTTTACAATTCCGCACTACACTACTTTCACCGTTTATTGCTCCGTCATACAACTTACCACCCAAATGAATTTTACCTCCTTTTCTTCTCACTAATAGAGCTTTTATTTGGTGGTATTTCATTGCTGCTGACATTTTTACTTTTTTTGCTATTAATCAAAAATGACCGAAATGTTTGCAAAAAAATGTCATTTTTCACTTTCTGTTGTAAAATTTTTTAAAAAAACTACATTTCTATATAAATTTTTCTCTAAATTTATTGTTCTACATGTCTTTGATAAAAAAAAAGTCCAATAAGTGTATATTTATTGGTTTGGGTAAAAGTTATAGCGTTTACAAACTAGGGTGCAAAAAGTGAATTTCGGCATTTTGAAGCAGCTCTGACTTTCTGAGCGCCTGTCATGTTTCTTCAGGTGCTAGAATGTCAGGATAGTATAAATACCCCCAAATCACACCATTTTAGAAAGAAGACACCCCAAAGTATTCGCGGAGGGGCATGGTGAGTTCATGTATCATTTCATTTTTTTCACAAGTTAGCGGAAAATGACACTTTCTGAGAGAAAAAAAAAAAAGGTTCAATTTCTGCTAACTTCTGGCAAAAAAAAAAAAATCTCAGACGGACTCACTATGACCTCGAGGGTGTCTACTTTCCGAAATGGGGTCATTTGTGGGAGTGTGTTACTGTTCTGGCATTTTGGGCGGGGCTAAATTGTGAGCCGCCATGTAAAACCTAAAGGTACTCGTTGGAATTTGGGCCCCTTTCGCACCCAGGCTGCAAAAAGTGTCACTTATGTGGTATCGCCGTACTCAGGAGAAGTAGGGCAATGTGTTTTGGGGTGTATTTTTACATATACCCATGTTGGGTGAGAGAGATATCTCTGTAAATTGTCAACTTTGTATAAAAATTATAAAAGTTGTCATTTACAGAGATATTTTCACACAAAGTATGGGTATATATAAAAATACACCCACACATTGCCCTACTTCTCCTGATACGGCGACCTATGGCACTTTTTGCAGCCTGGGTGCACTAAGACCAATGAGTACCTTTAGAATTTCACAGGGCATTTTTACGCATTTGGATTCCAGACTTCTTCTCACGCTTTAGGGCCCCTAAAATGCCAGGACAGTATAAATACCCACATGTGACCCCATTTTGGAAAGAAGACACCCCAAGGTATTCCGTGAGGGGTATGGTGAGTTCATGTAAAATTTATATTTTGTCACAAGTTAGTGGAATATGAGACTTTGTAAAAAACAAAATTAAAAAAATAAATATATCAATTTCCGCTAACTTGTGCCAAAAAATAAAAATTCTGTGAACTCGCCATGCCCCTCACGGAATACCTTGGGGTGTCTTCTTTCAAAATGGGTCACATGTGGGGTATTTATACTGACCTGGCATTTTAGGGGCCCCTAAACGTGAGATCCAAATGCGTAAAAATGGCCTGTGAAATCCTAAAGGTACTCATTGGTTTAGGGCCCCTAGCGCAGGCTGCAAAAAGTGTCACTCATGTGGTATCGCCGTACTCAGGAGAAGTAGGGCAATGTGTTTTGGGGTGTATTTTACATATACCCATGCTGGGTGTGAGAATATCGCTGTAAGCGACAACTTTTACATTTTTTATTCAAAGTTGTCAATTTACAGAGATATTTCTCTCACCCAGCATGGTATATGTAAAATACACCCCAAACATGTGCCCTACTTCTCCTGAGTACGGCGATACCTATGGTGACACCTCTGTAAAGATGCGCCCTAAAACCAATGAGTACCTTTTAGGAGAGCATTTACGCATTTCTCACGCTTTAGGGCCCCTAAATTGCCAGGGCAGTATAAATACCCCACATGTGACCCCATTTTGGAAAGAAGACACCCCAAGGTATTCTGTGAGGGGCATGGCGAGTTCATAGAAGATTTTTTTGGCACAAGTTAGCGGAAATTGATTTTTATTGTTTTTCTCATAAAGTCTCCCTTTCTGCTAACTTTTGACAAAAAGTTAAATTTTCATGGACTCACTATGCCCCTCAGCGAATACCTTAGGGTGTCTTCTTTCCAAAATGGGGTCATTTGTGGGGTGTTTGTACTGTTCTGGCATTTTGGGTGAGGCTAAATTGTGAGCAGCCATGTAAAAGCTAAAGGTACTCGTTGGAATTTGGGCCCCTTTGCGCACCCAGGCTGCAAAAAGTGTCACTCATGTGGTATCGCCGTACTCAGGAGAAGTAGGGCAATGTGTTTTGGGGTGTATTTTTACATATACCCATGCTGGGTGAGAGAAATATCTCTGTAAATTGACAACTTTGAATAAAAAAATTTAAAAGTTGTCGTTTACAGCGATATTTCTCACACACAACATGAGTATATGTAAATACACCCCAAACTACGTCACTTCTCTGATCGGCGATACCATGAGTGACACTTTGCAGCCAAGATGCTAAGGGGCCCTAAACCAATGAGTACCTTTAGAATCTCTGAGGCCATTTTACGCATTTGGATTCTCACGCTTTAGGGCCCCTAAAATGCCAGGACAGTATAAAAACCCCACAAGTGACCCCATTGTGGAAAGAAGACACCCAAGGTATTCTGTGAGGGTATGGCGAGTTCACAGAAAAAAAAAATTTGGCACAAGTTAGCGGAAATTGATTTTTATTTTTTTACAGTCTCATATTCCACTAACTTGTGACAAAAATAAAATTTTACATGAACTCACCATACCCCTCACGGAATACCTTGGGGTGTCTTCTTTCCACAATGGGGTCACATGTGAGGTTTTGTACTGCTCTGGCATTTGAGGGTCTCCTCAATCATTACACGTATGGCCAGCATTAGGAGTTTCTGCGATTCTCCTTATATTGAGCATACGGGTAATGAGATTTTTTCCGTTCAGCCTCTGGGCTGAAAAAGAAAAAAAATGAGCGGCACAGATTTCCTCATTCGCATCGATCAATGTGGATGAATAAATCTCTGCCAAAAAATGTGCAAAAAAAAAGTAGTAAGGCCCCATTCACACGTCCTCAAAAATGTCCGCATCTATTCCGCAATTCTGCGGAATAGATCTTGGACCTATCAGTGTGAATGGGGCTGGCGGTGATGCGGAGAGCACACTATGTGCTCGCCGCATCAGCATTTGCGGAGCTGCGGCCACAAACTTCGGGTTTCGGCCCCCAAACATCCGGCCGCAGCTCCGCAAAAGATAGAGCATGTCCTATTCTTGTCCGCAGTGCGGACAAGAAAAAGCATTTCTATATAGTTCTGGCAATGTGCGGATCCACAAAATGCGGAAAGCACATTGCCGGTGTCCGTGTTTGCGGATCGCGGATCCATGGATCCAAAACACATACTGGACGTCTGAATGAGCCTTACAGGGGTAATTAGTGTCAGGGGGTGACATGGGGTGATCGAGGGGTTAATCAGGGGTTAATCAGTGACGGGGGTGGGGGGATGGATGGGGGGGGTCTGTGTGGTGATTGGTGCACTTATAAAAGTTTCCTTTGGTGGTCCCAAGCAAATGGGACCACCAAAGGAACGATCAGCAAGCATATCAGACGCTGTTAACAAAACAGCATCTGATATGCCATTTTTTTTAACTTCTACAGCCTGCCAGGGCACGATCAGCGCTGGCAGGATGTACTTTAACTTCTTTCCGATTCAATCTTGTGAACGCGCGTTCACAGGAAATCTCGCCCGCGCGTCAGAGAGGAACAGACCGACCGCCTGCAGGACGCAATCCTGCGTTAGGCGGTCGGCAAGAAGTTAACAATGCTAATATTTTCCCTTATAACCATGTTATAAGGGAAAATAATAAATTCTCCAGTAGACCCGAAACCGGACTTCAGTGATGAAGTCCGGCTTCGGGTCTGGGTACCAAACATGGCGATTTTTCTCACGCGCGTGCAAAACGCATTACAAACGTTTGCACACGCGCGGGAAAATCGCGCATATTCCCGCAACGCACCCACCTGTTATCCGGGCGTCAAACATGACGCCCGTGTGAAAGAGGCCTTAGTGTAAAAAAACAAGATACCAGAGATACCAGCTACTGCGGGACCTTTGAGTTTCTGCATGTCTGCTGGGTTCCAAGAGGAGGAAATTAAATGTTTGGAGTTTCTTACAGATGTTGATTTAACCAGCCCTGAGGGAACTACAGAAGAAATTAGTGAATTCACCGGAGGTATAAAATCCAGTTTCTGTCCACCCTTGTCGGCTTGCAGTACCATCGATATCTTTCACCACCAGGTGTTAAAAGAGATAAAGGTATTAATTTACCCGACAATAGAGGACAATTTAACTATTGAGGGAAAAAAAAGGTTAAATTGGTTGCGTAACCAAAAGGATTTGATGGTGAAACCGGCCGACAAGGGTGGCAACATAGTATTGACAAGACAAGAAAATACTATGTAGAAGAGGCGATGCAACAATTGGGAGACACTCAGACTTGAGTATGATCCTATAAAGGACATTGAGTTAAAATTGAAAGAATGGTTGTTTAAATATGTCGAACTAGACTTTATCCCCATGTGCAAGATGGAGAAATGAATACTCGCCTCTCCCAATAAACCATCTTGGTATTTCTTACCTAAGGTGCACAAGTCGCCGAGTCGACCACCTGGCCGCCCTATAGTGGCAGGTGTCAACTCGGTGACTGAGCCCTTATCGAAGTACCTAGCTTGGTTATTGAGACCCATGCTGAAATATGCCCCTGCATATGTAAAAGATACTAATGATTTTCTACAAGCTCTAAAAAAAACTTTGAGTGGCATGATAATTATAGCTTAGTGTCTTTGGGCGTTGAAAACGTATACACTCGGATCCCACATAAAGAAGGGGTTGATGCAATTGTTGATATTCTACATAATGTGGGAAAAGATGAGATGTTTTGTCAGTTCATTAAGGAAGGTTTGGATTTTGTTCTTGGGAACAACGTATTTGTGTTTGGCCAACAATGGTTTAAACAGAAACACGGAACAGCAATGGGCACTCCTGTGTCTTGCACGTTCGCTAATTTGTATTTAGCCAAGTTTGAAGACAAATACGTTTTTTCCACAAAAAATCCCTTCTTGCGACACATTAAACTATTCCTCAGGTATGTCGATGACATCTTTGTGATATGGTCTGGTGACCAGTCAGAGTTTTTGGACTTCGTAACCTACCTCAATGAAAATGAGGGCATGAACATAAAATTTACCCATGTATTTGGGGGCCGTTCCTTGCAGTTTCTGGATGTGGCTGTCTTGGCGGTGGACGATGGGTTGGTCACGGAGGGTTATCACAAACCCACGGCGACCAACTCCTTGCTGCACCATGGCAGCTTCCATCCAGGAAGTGTCAAGTGATCGGTCCCATATGGGCAGTTCATACGCCTAAGAAGGATAAATAGCACTGAGGAAGGTTACGAAAAACAAGCATCTGACTTAAGAGATAGACTGTTGGAAAGACATTACCCGGAAGCCAGCATTATTATTGCTATGCAAAAAGTGAAAAAAATTGACACAAATGAATTTACTCAAGGGCAAGCAAAAGACGCAAAAGGGCAATACAGGGAGAAGGTGTGTCTTCTCATTTAAATATAGCCCTATGGCTGATGTAATACATAAAACTATATACAGTAATTGGGAAATTCTAAAACGTGAAAATGCCCTAAGTGAATATACCACTAATAAACCAATTGTAACATTCAAAAGGAGCAATACTCTTAAAGACATGCTTGTTAGGAGTAGATACAGCGAAGAGAAAAAGACAAATTGGTTACACAGGAATATACCAAAAGGGAATTACAGATGCGGCACCTGCACTTTTTGAAGATTTAACCCACAAAATAAAATGTTGAATTTCGGGGCATCTCTTACAAAGTAAAAGAATTTATTAATTGTAGAAGTACATACATTGTATACCTGGTAACCTGTCCATGTGGACGTTTCTACGTGGGCAAAACGATCAGATATATATTTGAAAGATTTAGAGAGCATCGTAACTCCATAAGAACCAAAAAAGGACGCCCAAGATTAATACATGTATGGGAAGAACATGCAGGGAATCCTGATTGCTTAAGTTTTTCAGAGATAGAACAAGTGGATTCACCAACACAAGGAGGTGATAGACACAGATTGCTATTGAGACAAGAAGCGCGATGCATCATTCGTGCAAAAGCAATGGGACCCTTAGGGTTAAATGAAAAAGATGATCTGAGCAGATTTTTATAATGCAAATGAAGTCAGTAATACAGCATGGTCCTTTTTCATTAAGTGTTCGTTTGTATTGTTTCACATTGAAAATCGAATGCATTTGCATATGCTGTGATTAAGGTATACAGTGGAGGAAATAATTATTTGACCCCTCACTGATTTTGTAAGTTTGTCCAATGACAAAGAAATGAAAAGTCTCAGAACAGTATCATTTCAATGGTAGGTTTATTGTAACAGTGGCAGATAGCACATCAAAAGGAAAATCGAAAAAATAACTTTAAATAAAAGATAGCAGCTGATTTGCATTTCATTGAGTGAAATAAGTATTTGAACCCCTACCAACCATTAAGAGTTCTGGCTCCCACAGAGTGGTTAGACACTTCTACTCAATTAGTCACCCTCATTAAGGACACCTGTCTTAACTAGTCACCTGTATAAAAGACACCTGTCCACAGAATCAATCAATCAAGCAGACTCCAAACTCTCCAACATGGGAAAGACCAAAAGAGCTGTCCAAGGATGTCAGAGACAAAATTGTAGACCTGCACAAGGCTGGAATGGGCTACAAAACCATTAGCAAGAAGCTGGGAGAGAAGGTGACAACTGTTGGTGCGATTGTTCGAAAATGGAAGGAGCACAAAATGACCATCAATCGACCTCGCTCTGGGGCTCCACGCAAGATCTCACCTCGTGGGGTGTCAATGGTTCTGAGAAAGGTGAAAAAGCATCCTAGAACTACACGGGAGGAGTTAGTTAATGACCTCAAATTAGCAGGGACCACAGTCACCAAGAAAACCATTGGAAACACATTACACCGCAATGGATTAAAATCCTGCAGGGCTCGCAAGGTCCCCCTGCTCAGGAAGGCACATGTGCAGGCCCGTCTGAAGTTTGCCAATGAACACCTGAATGATTCAGAGAGTGACTGGGAGAAGGTGCTGTGGTCTGATGAGACCAAAATAGAGCTCTTTGGCATTAACTCAACTCGCTGTGTTTGGAGGAAGAAAAATGCTGCCTATGACCCCCAAACACCGTCCCCACCGTCAAGCATGGGGGTGGAAACATTTTGCTTTGGGGATGTTTTTCTGCTAAGGGCACAGGACAACTTATTCGCATTAACGGGAAAATGGGCGGAGCCATGTATCGTGAAATCCTGAGCGACAACCTCCTTCCCTCTGCCAGGAAACTGAAAATGGGTCGTGGATGGGTGTTCCAGCACGACAATGACCCAAAACATACAGCAAAGGCAACAAAGGAGTGGCTCAAGAAGAAGCACATTAAGGTCATGGAGTGGCCTAGTCAGTCTCCGGACCTTAATCAATCGAAAACCTATGGATGGAGCTCAAGCTCAGAGTTGCACAGAGACAGCCTCGAAGCCTTAGGGATTTAGAGATGATCTGCAAAGAGGAGTGGACCAACATTCCTCCTAAAATGCGCAAACTTGGTCATCAATTACAAGAAACGTTTGACCTCTGTGCTTGCAAACAAGGGTTTTTCCACCAAGTATTAAGTCTTTTTTTGTTAGAGGGTTCAAATACTTATTTCACTCAATGAAATGCAAATCAGTTGCTATCTTTTATTTAAAGTTATTTTTTCGATTTTCCTTTTGATGTGCTATCTGCCACTGTTACAATAAACCTACCATTGAAATGATACTGTTCTGAGACTTTTCATTTCTTTGTCATTGGACAAACTTACAAAATCAGCGAGGGGTCAAATAATTATTTCCTCCACTGTAAATGAACAGCTGTAAGACGTATGTGCGTCACGGGCCTGAGGAGGCGCAGTTGATTGCGCGAAACGGCCGTCGCCTGTCTGCAGGAAAGTTTGTCTGCCCCTGCCGTGATGTCCACGATGGACGAATAAAGGATACTATTTTATCAAGTGGTGAGTGCCGCCCTTCTTTCTTTTTCTCTCTACATTTTGTTTGGATCAAGTTGTCTCCATTTCAGGGCAGAGCACCTCCGAATATATTTATTAACTCACACGATCATTGTGGTTAGCCGCGTCTGTTTGTGGAGCCCGTCTGATTGTGCCGCCTCACTCTACATATTATTTACACAAGCTTTACTCCATTTACTTTAAAGTGAGTTGTCTGTGACTTTTCGGTCACTTGGTTGTGTTTTTACAGCCAAACCGCAGCTGTAAAATAATTGTACAACAGCAAATTACAGACATGTCACAAATTTTTTTTCTCACCTTTTCTGTAACTTGCCGATGGGCGACAATCCAGAAAAGTAGATTTTAATGATTCGTAAAAAGGTGCCAATTATAAGCAATTGGAACCTCTTTGATTTGTGTGAACTTGGAGCTTCCGCAGCATAGCGGTGAATAATTGTGCAAGCAGTGATATTCAGTTTGCATTTTCAAAAAAAAAAAAAAAATGTGAAAAAATATTGACTTGTAGTTTTAAAAATGTACTTACCGAGCATACTGGTTTGCAATGGCGACATCCGGGGATTTAAAAACTTTTGCAAAGCACAAAATATACCTTTCTTATATTTTAATCCTTCAGGCTTACATAAACTAAAATAAAAGTCTAGTTTATAATTACATTTGCTGATCACGGTGCAGCAGTTTTACCTAGACAATATTATATTTGCTAAGGAAAAAGGATGTGATGTGCTTAGTGAAGGACAAAAAAAGTCACCAGTATTCAAACGAAATTAATGTGTGTGTTTTAATGGGGATTTGTCACCAGGAGGTTCACTGTTCAGCCAGGCACAATGCCTTGTAGGGCTGAATGTAATGATACATATCACTTTGCAATCCGTAGCTTCATTATATAGAGGAAAAAGTACTTTTAATCCATATAAGTGCATGGAGGGTGGGCCCGAGCCACTCTGAGCACCCCCTAGCTCCTCTGGCCATCCTCTACCTCTCCTCGATTGACATGGGCAGGTTCCTGCATAGTCATCCTGCCCAGCCCTGTAATTTAAGGAGGGTCTGGAAGGAGGAGTAAGGGTGCACAGAGTGGCTTGATCCCGCCCTCTATGCACTTCACTGCTCATTTGCATATGGATTACAAGTATTTGTTTCTGAAGAATGAAGCAATGGATCACGACGTGAAAAGTATCATTATATTCAGTTGAGCTAGCCCTACAAGGCATTGTGCTTGGTTTAACAGTGAATTTCGCGGTGACAGACTCCCGTTTAACATGTCAGAGAGAATTTACACACTTTAAAAGAAAGGAGATGTAGCATTTGCCCGTGACAAGCAACCAGGTCACGGCTTTGATTTTCTAGTGGAATATCATTGGCTGCTTTAGACAATAAATCCATTTTTTTTCCACACTACTTCTTATGCATCTCCATATCATATGTAAAACAGAGGCCCAGCACAGGCATTAAAGGGGTTCTGTCACCAGATTTAACCCTATGAAGTTAGCTGACATTAGCGATGTGCTAATGTCAGCTAAACTAACTAGCCTATTCTTACTTTTCTCAGTGCCTGCATTAACCTAAAAATCTAACTTTTATAATATGCTAATGAGGCTCTAGGAGCAGGG
>JAKVIS010002963.1:0-19751 GCA_033119425.1 Bufotes viridis | reverse complement strand
TTTCATCAGTAACAATGTATCAAAACTAAAAATGGACACCTTTTTCAGCATAAATTCATACAATGTCTTTACAGGAATAAATAGTATTGAAATGTACCACGTGTAGTGACATCAGACGCCCATCCTGAGGGGCGGTAACACAGCAGTGTCATTCAATGATGTCACACACTATTTGCTTAGAACCAACAAACAGACAATAATATAGCACAACAATAGCTGAAAAAAGGTTACATAACAATAACAGAAAAGAAAGGAAAAGAAAAAAGAAAATTGGCTGATACCACATAAATCACAGCATGTCATCTTTGATTCGCCGTCTGAAACAAAAAGGAAGCATCGTTAGCATCCGGTAAAATAACTTATATATGCATAATTCCATATTCCCTTTTCAGCCCTCTGAGTTGTAGTGTACCCAGGGTATTGATCCAATAGGTTTCTCTACGCAATAACTGCGTTTTAATATCACCACCTCTCCTGTGCCGTTTAATCTGTTCCAAAACCTGGAACCTCAACTGTGGTATTTTACGTTGAAACCTATGGAAATGGGAAGGTAGGGGTAATAATAAATTACCTTTACGGATGTCTGACTTGGGCTTACATATGCGGTCTTTCACTGCTTGCATTGTTTCACCTATAATAACTAAACCGCAAGGACATTTTATTAGATAAATAACATTCATAGAATCACAGGTAAAAAAGCCTTTAATTTTAAAGGCTTTGCCTGTGTGAGGATGGTGGAAGGAGTCCCCTTTGATCACATGGGAACATTGTACACAATGCAAACAGGTATTTGCCATTCCTACCGCTTCCAATTGTTCTTTGTATAGACACTGTTTTCATAGTGCCAATGTCGGCACAAACCAACTTATCATGGTATGTGGCCTTTTGCTTGTTGCAAATCAGAGATGCATTCTGAAATTCAACAATTTGTGGATATGCTTCTCCTAGTAACGGCCAGTGCTTACGTATAATGTGATCAAACTTGTTATTAAAGGGATGAAATTTATGGGTGAAAGCAATTCATGATCCTACTGTCTTTCTCTCTGATCTCGCTGGGGTAATCGCCTCAGATAATACTTATGAGGGATAACCCCTTATCTCAGATCTGTGCAGCATCTACTCTACCCTCTGCTCCTGTAACTGGGGATCAGAGACAATCCTCTTTACCCTCTGAATCTTTGACTTAGGGATTGCTTTTGGGAGCATCTGTGGGTGAGAGCTTGTAAAATGCAGCACGCTATTTCTATCTGTCTCTATTCTGTACAGATCTGTGTGTAAATTTCCATCCTCATCTTTGGTGATCAGAGTGTCCAGGAAGCTAACCTTAGTCTGATCATATACAACTGTGAATTTTAACTCAGGGAGCACCTCCGTTCCTTTGTAGATCGGCTTAATGGAGTGCTCCCTGAGTTAAAATTCACAGTTATTGAATTTCAGAATGCACCTCTGATTTGCAACAAGCAAAGTGCCACATACCATGATAAATTGGTTTGTGCCGACATTGGCACTATGAAAACAGTGTCTATACAAAGAACAATTGGAAGCAGTAGGAATGGCACATACCCATGTTTGCATTGTGTACAATGTTCCCATGTGATCAAAGGGGACTCCTTCCACCATCCTCACACAGGCAAAGCCTTTAAAATTAAAGGCTTTTTTACCTGTGATTCTATGAATGTTATTTATCTAATAAAATGTCCTTGTGGTTTAGTTATTATAGGTGAAACAATGCAAGCGGTGAAAGACCGCATATGTAAGCACAAGTCAGACATCCGTAAAGGTAATTTATTATTACCCCTACCTTCCCATTTCCATAGGTTTCAACGTAAAATACCACAGTTGAGGTTCCAGGTTTTGGAACAGGTTAAATGGCACAGGAGAGGTGGTGATATTAAAACGCAGTTATTGCGTAGAGAAGCCTATTGGATCCATACCCTGGGTACACTACAACTCAGAGGGCTGAAAAGGGAATATGGAATTATGCATATATAAGTAATTTTATCGGATGCTAATGGTGCTTCCTTTTTGTTTCAGACGGCGAATCAAAGATGACATGCTGTGATTTATGTGGTATCAGCCAATTTTCTTTTTTCTTTTCTTTTCCTTTCCTTTCTTTTCTGTTATTGTTAGGTAACCTTTTTTCAGCTATTGGTGTGCTATATTATTGTCTGTTTGTTGGTTCTAAGGAAATAGTGTTACCGCCCCTCAGGATGGGCGTCTGACGTCACTACACGTGGTACATTTCGATACTATTTATTCCTGTAAAGACATTGTATGAATTTATGCTGACAAAGGCTGTACGGGCCGAAACACGTCCATTGTTAATTTTGATACATTGTTACTGATAAAATAAAGAATACATCAAGTGAAGATCAATCGCCCGCTGGGAATTTTCTATTACTCAGTGAACGTGTATGAAGACAGAACACAGGATCTGCAGTAAACTAGTGTGCTTCTTTACTGGAAGAACTCAAGTACAAAACAATACAGGCGAGTAGAGATGAGCGAACACCTGGATGTTCGGGTTTGAGAGGTTCGGCCGAACTTCCGGAAAATGTCCGGGTTCGTGATCCGAACTCAACCCGAACTTCATCCCAAACCCGAACCCCATAGAAGTCAATGGGGACCCGAACTTTTGGGCACTAAAAAGGCTGTAAAAGACTCCCGGAAAGGGCTAGATGGCTGCAAAAGGCAGCAAAATGTAGGTAAATCCCCTGCAAACAAATGTAGATAGGGAAATGAATTAAAATAAAATAAAATAAATAAAAATTAACCAATATCAATTGGAGAGAGGTCCCACAGCAAGGAATCATGCGTCATATCACCCACCACTGGAGAAGGCCACTCTATTTATTTCGGACCAGCACCCAGACAGAGGATACAGGTCCCACAGCAAGGAATCATGCGTCATATCAACCACCACCGGAGAAGGCCACTCTTATTTATTTGGGACCAGCACCCAGACAGAGGAGAGAGGTCCCACAGCAAGGAATCATGCCTCATATCAACCACCACCGGAGAAGGCCACTCTCATTTATTTGGGACCAGCACCCAGACAGAGGATACAGGTCCCACAGCAAGGAATCATGCGCCATATCAACCACCACCGGAGAAGGCCACTCTCATGTATTTTGGACCAGCATCCAGACAGAGGAGAGAGGTCCCACATCAAGGAATCATGCGTCATATCAACCACCACCGGAGAAGGCCACTCTCATGCATTTTGGACCAGCACCCAGAGGAGAGAGGTCCCACAGCAAGGAATCATGCCTCATATCAACCACCACCGGAGAAGGCCACTCTCATTTATTTGGGACCAGCACCCAGACAGAGGATACAGGTCCCACAGCAAGGAATCATGCGTCATATCAACCCCCACCGGAGAAGGCCACTCTCATTTATTTTGGACCAGCACCCAGACAGAGGATACAGGTCCCACAGCAAGGAATCATGCGTCATATCAACCACCACCGGAGAAGGCCACTCTCATGTATTTTGGACCAGCACCCAGACAGAGGAGAGAGGTCCCACAGCAGAGATTCAGGCATTTATATCAGCCAGCACAGGAGAAGGCCGCTTTCAGTGACTTAGGCCTTAGCAACCGACACAGAGGAGACAGGTCAGATAGCACAAGCATCAGTTTTACATCAACCACCACAGGAGAATGGCACTTTTAGAGACTTTGACCCCTGAAGCCACACGGAGGAGAGAGGTCCCACAGCAGAGATTCAGGCATTTATATCAGCCAGCACAGGAGAAGGCCGCTTTCAGTGACTTAGGCCTTAGCACCGACACAGAGGAGACAGGTCAGATAGCACAAGCATCAGTTTCACATCAACCACCACAGGAGAAGGGCACTTTAGAGACTTTTGACCCCTGCACCCAGAAAGAGGAGAGAGGTCCCACAGCAGAGATTCAGGCATTTATATCAGCCAGCACAGGAGAAGGCCGCTTTCAGTGACTTAGGCCTTAGCACCGACACAGAGGAGACAGGGTCAGATAGCACAAGCATCAGTTTCACATCAACCACCACAGGAGAAGGGCACTTTAGAGACTTTGACCCTGCACCCAGAAAGAGGAGAGAGGTCCCACAGCAGAGATTCAGGCATTTATATCAGCCAGCACAGGAGAAGGCCGCTTTCAGTGACTTAGGCCTTAGCACCCGACACTAGAGGAGACAGGTCAGATAGCACAAGCATCAGTTTTACATCAACCACCACAGGAGAAGGGCACTTTAGAGACTTTGACCCCTGCAGCCACACGGAGGAGAGGTCCCACAGCAGAGAATCAGGCATCATGTCAACCACCACAGGAGTAGGCCACCTTTTGTTTCTTTGACCCCTGCACCCAGAAAGAGGAGAGAGGTCCCACAGCAGAGATTCAGGCATTTATATCAGCCAGCACAGGAGAAGGCCGCTTCAGTGACTTTGGCCCCTGCACCCACACAAAGGAGACATGTCAGACAGCACAAGTACAACATTCATATCACCCAGCACAGGAGAAGGACACTTTCATGTACTTTGGCCCCGGCACCCAGACAGAGGGAAGGTTCATTCAACTCTGGGTTGCACCCCAAGATCCTACTTAATTTCAAAAATTGATTTTCAATGAAGAAGTGGCCAGGAGTACAAGACAACATGGTTTAAGGCAGTTATTAAGGACTACTCTGCACAAGGGAGGGTCAGGTCTTGTGGGATCCATGCCTGGTCTCATTTTATAAACGCCAGCTTGTCCACGTTGGCTGTGGACAGGCGGCCGCGCTTGTCAGTAATGACGCCCCTGCCGTGCTGAATACACGTTCAGATAAAACGCTGACGCCGGGCAGGCCAGCACCTCCAAGGCATAACATGCTAATTCTGGCCACGTGGACAATTTGGAAACCCAGAAGTTGAATGGGGCCGAACCATCCGTCAGTACATGGAGTTGTGTGCAGACGTACTGTTCAACCATGTTAGTGAAATGTTGCCTCCTGCTAACACGTTCCGTATCAGGTGGTGGGGCAGTTAGCTGTGGCGTGGAGACAAAACTTTTCCACATTTCTGCCATGCTAACCCTGCCCTCAGAGGAGCTGGCCGTGACACTGCTGCGTGGGCGACCTCTAGCTCCTCCTCTGCCTTGGCCTTCCACCTGTTCCCCTGTGACAGTTGGGAATGCTCTCAGGAGCACGTCTACCAGTGTGCTCTTGTACTCGCGCATCTTCCTATCACGCTCCAGTGCAGGAAGTAAAGTGGGCACATTGTCTTTGTACCGTGGATCCAGCAGGGTGGCCACTCAGTAGTCAGCACACGTTAAAATGTGGGCAACTGCTGTCATTGCGCAGGCACTGCAGCATGTAATGCCAGGCTCCCCAGAGGTAAGGACAAGCTGTCCTCTGTGGGAGGCGTATCGTCATCATCCTCTGTATCCCCCAGCCACGCACCAGGGATGTGCCTGCGCTGTGCTGGGTGCCACCCCGCTGTGAACCTGCTTCATCCTCATCCTCCTCCACCTCCTCCTCATCCTCCTCGTCCTCCAGTAGTGGTCCCTGGCTGGCCACATTTGTACCTGCCCTCTGCTGTTGCAAAAACCTCCCTCTGAGCCACTTCTAACAGACTGGCCTGAAAGTGCTAAAAACGACCCGTCATCCTCCTCCTCCTCCTCCTGGCCCTGGCCCACCTCCTCTTCCATCATCGCCCTAAGCGTTTTCTCTAGGAGACATAGAATTGGTATTCTCACGCTGATAACAGTGGCATCGCCACTGGCCATGTTGGTGGCGTACTCTAAACAGCGCAACAGGGCACACAGGTCTCGCATGGAGGCCCAATCATTGGTGGTGAAGTGGTGCTGTTCGCAGTGCGACTGACCCGTGCGTGCTGCAGCTGAAACTCCACTATGGCCTGCTGCTGCTCGCACAGTCTCTCCAGCATGTGCAAGGTGGAGTTCCACCGGGTGGGCACGTCGCTATTAGGCAGTGAGCGGGAAGGCCGAGTTCCGCTGTAGCGCTGACAGGCGAGCAGCGGCAGGATGTGAACGCCGGAAGCGCGCACAGACGGCCCGCACTTTATGCAGCAGCTCTGACATGTCTGGGTAGTTGTGAATGAACTTTTGCACCACCAACTTCAGCACATGCGCCAGGCAAGGGATGTGCGCCAAACCGGCTAGTCCCAGAGCTGCCACGAGATTTCGACCATTATCGCACACCACCAGGCCGGGCTTGAGGCCCACCGGCAGCAACCACTGGTCGGTCTGTTATTCAATACCCCGCCACAACTCCTGCGCGGTGTGGGGCCTGTCCCCCAAACATATGAGTTTCAGAATGGCCTGCTGACGTTTACCCCGGGCTGTGCTGAAGTTGGTGGTGAAGGTGTGTGGCTGACTGGATGAGCTGGTGGAAGCAGAGGAGGAGGAGGAGGAAGCCGAGTAGGAGGAGGAGGCTACAGGAGTCAAAGAATGATGCCCTGTGATCCTTGGCGGCGGAAGGACGTGCGCCAAGGAACTCTCCGCCTGGGGCCCAGCCGCCACTACATTTACCCAGTGTGCAGTTAGGGAGATATAGCGTCCCTGGCCGTGCTTACTGGTCCACGTATCTGTGGTTAGGTGGACCTTGCCACGAATGGCGTTGCGCAGTGCACACTTGATTTTATCGGAAACTTGCATGTGCAGGGAAGGCACGGCTGTCTTGGAGAAGTAGTGGCGGCTGGAAACCACATACTGGGGGACAGCCATGGCCATCAGCTGTTTGAATCTGTCTGTGTCCACCAGCTGGAATGACAGCATTTCAAAGGCCAGTAGTTTAGAAATGCTGGCATTCAGGCCAAGGGCTCGAGGGTGACTAGGTGGGAATTTGCGCTTCCTCTCAAAGGTTTGAGAGATGGAGAGCTGAACGCTGCTGTGTGAAATAGTGGAGACGCTAGGTGACGGTGGCGGTGGTGGTGGTGGTGTCGGTGGCACATCCTCTGTTTGCTGCTCGGCAGGTGGCAACATTCCTCTCGAGGCGGAAGCCGAGGCAGCAGCGGTAGAGGGAGCAGGGGAGCCTGAGCGGGTTCCTTGTTTTTAAGGTGTGTACTCCACTGCAGTTCATGCTTTGCATGTAGATGCCTGATCATGCAGGTGGTGCTCAGGTTAAGAACGTTAATGCCTCGCCTCAGGGTCTGATGGCACAGCGTGCAAACCACTCTGGTCTTGTCCTCAGCACATTGTTTGAAGAAGTGCCATGCCAGGGAACTCCTTGAAGATGCCTTTGGGGTGCTGGGTCCCTGTTGGCGCTGGCCAATAGCAGGCGAACTCTCTGGACGCGGCGGCTGTTCTGCTTTTGCCCCCTGCTCCCTCTTTGGCTTCGCTGTTGTCTCGGTCTCACCACTGCCTCTTCCTCTGAACTATTTAAGTCAGCGGCACGACCTTCAGTCCATGTGGGGTCTAAGACCTCATCGTCCTCTACATCGCTTTCCACCCAGTCTTCCTCCCTGACCTCCTCCTGTTCAGTCTGCACACTGCAATAAGACGCGGCAGTGGGCACCAGTGTTTCGTCATCATCAGAGACTCGGTCACTCTGCTGTGGTGGTATTCCCATGTCCTCATCATCTGGATACATAAGTGGTTGTGCGTCAGTGCATGGAATGTCTTCCACCGCTGGGGAAGGGCTAGGTGGACGCCCCTGGAAAACCGTGGGAGCAGAGTCTTCAAACAGAAGAAGAGACTGCTGCATAACTTGAGGCTCAGCCAGTTTCCCTGATATGCATGGGGGTGATGTGACAGACTGATGGGCTTGGTTTTCAGGTGCCACCTGTGCGCTTCCGCAGAAGACTGGGCGGAAGACAATGTGGTGAACATGCTGGAAGCACTGTCGGCCACCCAATCGACTAATGCCTGTACCTGCTCAGGCCTTACCATCCTCATAACGGCATTGGGCCCCACCAAATATCGCTGTAAATTCTGCCGGCTACTTGAGGGAGTTGGTTCACTACTTTGTGCGCCTGAGGCCGAACAACCACGTCCTCTGCCAGCAACAGAGGCTCCACGGACACCACCACGACCGCGTCCTCGTCCCTTAATAGAATGTTTCCTCATTGTTGCGATTCATCTCGCACCACAATAAAATATATTATTTTTTAGCCCCAAAATTCCCACACTGGAAGATATAATTCCTTTTCCGGTATTAATTACAAGAAAACTGCTGCAAATTGGACACCAGAATTTTTAATATGCTAGTTTTGGTACATAGTTTCCCACACGGGGAGATATAATTCCTTTTTACAGGAGTAAAAACGTGAGGCCTACTGTTTCTGGTCTAACAAACACCAGATTGATTAAATTGGCCTTTTTTCACCAAAATTACAACACTGGACAATAATGCCTTTTGGCGGTATTAATTACAAGAACACTGCTGCTAATTGGACACCAAAATTTTTATAATGCTAGTTTGTGTACATAAATTCCCACACTGGAAGATATAATTCCTTTTTCCGGAATTAATTACAAGAAAACTGCTGCAAATTGGACACCAGAATTTTTAATATGCTAGTTTTGGTACATAGATTCCCACACGGGGAGATATAATTCCTTTTTACAGGAGTAAAAACGTGAGGCCTACTGTTTCTGGTCTAACAAACACCAGATTGATTAAACTGGCCTTTTTTTTTACCAAAATTACAACACTGGACAATAATGCCTTTTGGCGGTATTAATTACAAGAAGACTGCTGCTAATTGGACACCAGAATTTTTAAAATGCTAGTTTTGGTACATAGTTTCCCACACGGGGAGATATAATTCCTTTTTACAGGAGTAAAAACGTGAGGCCTACTGTTTCTCCTACTGTTTCTGGTCTAACAAACAACAGATTGATTAAATTGGCCTTTTTTTCACCAAAATTACAACACTAGACAATAATGCCTTTTGGCGGTATTAATTACAAGAACACTGCTGCTAATTGGACACCGGAATTTTTATAATGCTAGTTTGTGTACATAAATTCCCACACTGGAAGATATAATTCCTTTTTCCGGTATTAATTACAAGAAAACTGCTGCAAATTGGACACCAGAATTTTTAATATGCTAGTTTTGGTACATAGATTCCCACACGGGGAGATATAATTCCTTTTTACAGGAGTAAAAACGTGAGGCCTACTGTTTCTGGTCTAACAAACACCAGATTAATTAAATTGGCCTTTTTTTCACCAAAATTACAACACTGGACAATGTAATTCCTTTTTGCGGTATTAATTCCTTTTTACAGGAGTAAAAACGTAAGGCCTACTGTTTCTGGTGTAACTAACACCAGATTGATTAAATTGGCCTTTTTTTCACCAAAATTACAACACTGGACGATATAATGCCTTTTTGCGGTATTAATTACAAGAGGACTGCTGGTATTTCAGAATTTCGGAATTTTTAAAATGCTAGTTTTGCTAGATACATTTCCCACACTGGGAGAAATATTGCCTAAGCCTTTTTACAGTATTAATTACAACAGGAGTGCTTCTTCTGGTCTAACACCAGAATAATTTTATTTATTATTACGGTGAAAGCTTTTTCTAATTTATATTTCTGGCACATAAAAAAATATATATTTCTGGCTGACAGTATTGGACTCTGCTGTAGTGGCACTGGCTAGCCTAGCTGGAACAGCACATTCATCGGATTTGCTATCCAAGTGGGTTACTTTCAGTTTCACCACTGATATATTAAATATCTTTGCAGTTAGTATGGGTAACACAAGCACAGCCAAACCCCTGATGTAGTATATCTATGAAAAAATCGACTATTACATGAGATTAATGGACGTTGTGGCAGCTTTTGCTGTAGCACCACAAGTCCCAAAATGGCCGCCGCCTATCAGCCCAGTAACATGTGCCAGAAAACAGTCTGCCCAGCCAGAAAAAAAATTGACTTTGACTGAGCAGCTGAATCTCTGTTGTTCTGATTCACAGGTGTAGATTTTTCACTTCTTTGGAGCTTTGGTTTACACTCTGTGGCAGCAAGTGCTGGCGCACCACAAGTCCCAAAATGGCCACCACCGGTCAGCCCAGTTACATGTTCCAGTAAAAATCGCTCTGGCCAGTCTCAACAAAATAGTGACTTTCAGTGAACAGCTCAGCTGAGTTGTTCTGATGCACAGGTGTAGAAAGGTAGATCATTCACTTCTTTATCCCTGCCTATCTCGCCATCACAGAAGCTGCGTCCTCTCCCTACACTAATCAGAGCAGTGTGACATGCGGCGCTACGTGACTCCAGCTTAAATAGAGGCTGGGTCACATGCTGCACTTGGCCAATCACAGCCATGCCATTAGTAGGCATGGCTGTGATGGGCTCTTAGGGAAAGAGCCAAGAAGTAAAACGCTAGCTGATTGGCTGCTGTGCAGCCCTTCAGAAAGCGGGAAGTAATCGACGAACACCGGACCCGAACTTTTTTGAAAATGTCCGGGTTCGGGTCCGTGTCACGGACACCCCAAAATTCGGTACGGACCCGAACGATTCTCAAACTGTTCGCTCAACACTACAGGCGAGGCATTGGGCTGGCTTCTCAAGTCTCCTCCCAGGCAGAAGAAGGTTTCATGCTGAGGAAAGGCCTGCTGTCTCTCTCTCTCTCTGTCAGAAAGCTTGTACCCTGGTCAAAGGCTGGTGGCCCTGGGTCTGTGGCTCAGCCTCCTGGCTGCCTCCCTGGTCAATGGGCTGGTAACCTGGGGTCTGTGGCTCAGCATCCCCATCTCAGCGTCTTCTTTTGGTCACTCATGCTGTCTGACAGTCTCTCCTACTAAACATTGGTCCTTATCTGCAGACAACTAGTTACTCTGACTGCTCTTCTTATATACACTTTCTAGCTAAACTAGAACCTTTAAGAGGGATAGAATATATAGAGAATCAAAGCATAAACAGAAACATTGTTACAATTTTAGTCTGTCAAAGACTTGTATACAGTTTCAATGCAAGTATATCAGAATGACTAAGGGTACTTTCACACTAGCAGCATAGCTGTTCCAGCGGATGAACAGCCTGCCGGATCCGCCATGTCACAAGTACCCGTGCACTGCCGTGCTGCCGCTCCGTCCCCATTGACTATAATGGGGCGGAGCTACGGCGCGGCAGTGCGCGGCAGAGATCGCCGGACCAAAAAGTCGGACCTGCAGTACTTTTATAGAAGAAAGAGCAAGCGGCACTCCACACTACTCCACTATGGAGCGGTGCCCGTATCCCGAGTCGGTGTACTCACAAATAGTAGTAGTATTGGAAGGATCGGCACTCAAAGTGATAATTCTTCAAAGTTCTCTTTTATTCGCCATTGAATGAGGTAAAACACTACACGTGTTTCGGCTGTATAAGCCTTTCTCAAGTGTGCCTTTGAAGAATTATCACTTTGAGTGCCGATCCTTCCAATACTACTGCAGTACTTTTAGTCCGGCGATCTCTGACCGTGCACTGCCGTGCTGCGCCGTAGCTCCGCCCCCCGACCCATTATAGTCAATGGGGACGGAGCTGCAGCACGGCAGTGCACGGGTACTTGCGGCATGGCGGATCCGGCAGGCTGTTCACCCGCCGGAACATCCTGCCGGATATGCTAGTGTGAAAGTACAAGACAAGAATCATTAGATCACAGATTGATAAAGTCTCTATTTGGGTACCCGTAAGTCAAACAGCAAACTATTTCTCAAAGAAATAAGGTAACCTCAAATATAACTTTTATTGATACATATAAAACGCCCAGTATATCATAAAAAAATATGTGTAGAGACACTAGCTCAGGACCCTAACACCAGCTGATGCATATAATAATTGTCACTAGGGTATCGACCAGGTAAGAGGGAGGGAATGTTGTTTGGTGCAATTAGGGCGTCCCTGTGTTACCAAAGCCTCTGCTCCTTATTGTGTCAAGTGCTGCCCCCCAGCTTTCAGTGACGGGTCCCGCCAGGGCAAGCATCATGGCTGTACTGTGCATGAGCAAATTCCATAACACATCTCCCCTGCCTACCGAAGGGTGGGTGTTTTGGTGTAATGCTGACACCCTTATTGCACCAAACAGCTCATTTGCATGTCACAAACCAGCACCGATCAGGATAGGGGAAAAAGCGTTGGAATCAGGGGACTAGAGCACATGTGACACTTGACCTGGATTACCATGGAGGTATGTGGTGACAGATTTTCCATGAGTCTGACCACTGGCATCCTTACCCATCTTGAGATTGCGGCATTATCCGTACACTTATTTTCAAACCTACAGGTCATACAGTTATGGCATATCCAACCAATTTAAAGGGGTTGTCTGGTCACCCATTTAATGCGGGATCCTGAGCAGAAATCAGCTGATCCCTTAAAGTCAGACTCCCAGGGGAGGCTGAAAATATACAAGTGATATTTTTGTTTATGCTAGTGGTAGAGTGGGCTACCAAAATGAATTCCACTGGTGGGCCCTAGGCACCCCAGTCCGACACTGGTATGACTAGTCACAAATCAGCAGCCAGGCTATCAGGTATGGAACTTCTAGGACTACAGTTCCTGTGCCTGAGTGCCACTGCCTCATAATTCATTGTCCCTTCTTGCTGTGCCTTTCCCAGCAGCCAGGAGTGATGCAGTGATATCCTGCACCTCCTGGGCCGAGTAGAGGAGTGAATGAATCATTCCCCTGGCCTGTCAGTGTAATGCTGTGGGGCCCAGTCACTGTAATACTAAGGGGTCATAACTACTGTTTGGTTGCACTAGGGAGGCATAACTACTGTCTGGGTGCACTAAAGGGACATTATACTGTGAAGGGGCACTAAGAGACATGATTACCAATTGGAAAAAAGGCAAATAACTATTGTGAGGGGGCACAGAGGCATAACTACTCTGTAGGACACTAAGGGGGCATAATTATGGGATGTAACTACTTTGCGAGGCACTATGGGGGCTTTAAGGGATGCGTGAGGGGGGAGGACGGGGGGTGATCTTGACTAGTCACAGGAGTGTGGGGGCTACATGGGATGAGGGTTAAGATTTTGACAGGGGCCCCACAACAGTATTATACAATGACACTACATGACAGGCAGTGTGTGTGTGTGTGTATATATATATATATATATATATATATTATATAGGAAAAGGATCGTGATTTGCCAAAGGAGTGGGGTTTGCACAGGGGGAGGGAGGTGCGAAGCGCGCTAGTGGGGGGGCCCTTACAAAAATTTGCTGTGGGGCCCAGTCACTTCTAGTTACGCCCCTGTCTCTGACCCTTTTGTATGTCCCTGTCTACTCCCCCTATTAATTGGTCGACATGATATGATATACTGGGCGTTTTATATGTATCAATAAAAGTTATATTTTAAGGTTACCTTATCTCTTTGAGAAATAGTTTGCAAGTGTGAAAGTACCCTAAGCAGTTTTTCCAGACATAAGCATGTCTTCAGACATAAACAACAGATCTAATACAGATAGGTTGACATATCCTTACTGGCATTGACTATTTATTTGATCTTATTAGATTTGATGTGCTATAACTGGTATCAATTTATCTATCTCTTATTTTCTTTGTGACCATTATACATATTCATCTGTTGACCAGAGTGCTTTCTTTATTAGTGAGATTACCTTTCTCCCCTTTCTGTTTAGTTGCCACAGAAAATGTTTTTGTCATTTATTTTGATATATGTAATAAAGAGACACTTACGGTTTGGACCAGATCTTTCGGTAGTGTTTATGTTTTTTGGTAGTATTTTTAAAAAGGGGTCCTTGTTAAGTTTATGGGCATATATAAGTTAAATAATCAGCCGAGCTAAACCAGACAGTCAAATCAGAGTGTCTGTTTTTTTTCCTCCAAAACTTTGCATGGGTAGAAAGTCATAAAGTTTCTCAGTATAAGTTGGCTGTGCATTAACCCTTTACACAGTGCAGTGCAGCTTTAGCATAATAACAGTGCAAATAAACAGTATATATTACAATAAAAATATAAATGCAGCTCAACACTATAAAACTATAAAAGTAGAAATGTAGAAGCGCACACAGCAGTGGGAGTTAACCCTCCAAAGTGCAATAAAGTAGTGAGTTGATGGCTTTGCATAATAGCAGAGGATCAAAATCACTGGTGGATCCAGGGGGCGGGGGGAGTAGGGATAATGGGGCAATTGCCCCGAGAATGTGGGCAGCAGTGGTGGCAAGGCACATGGAGATGAGCACTTCCATTGTAGATGCACTCATCTCCATAGTCATCTGTATCGCCGTCCTCAGGACAGTGATACAGATGGATGCTGAGTTGGAGCAGGGGAGAGAGAGGCATCTCCCTTCCCTGTTCCTCTGAGAGGTTGGTGCAGGCGGCGCGATGACGTCATCGCGCCGCCAGAGCCGTACAGCGCGGGACAAAGACCGGAAGAGACCTGCATCGCATCGCTGCCATAGAGGTAAGTATAAGTGTTTTTTATTTTTATATGGGACAATGTTACTGGCACATGATGGGGTGGGAGAGGAGAGAGGCACTTGATACTGGCACCTGATGGGGGGGAGGAGAGAGGCACTTGTTACTAGAACATGATGGGGGAAGAGGCACTTGTTACTGGCACATGGTGGGGGGAGAGAGGCATTTGTTACTGGCATATGATGGGGGAGAGAGGCACTTGTTACTGGCACATGATTGTGGTGCATGGAGAGGCCATTGTTACTGGCACATGATTGGGGTGGCATGGAAAGGCACTTGTTACTGGCACATGATTGGGGGAGGAGAGGCACTTGTTACTGGCACATGATTGGGGGGGGAGAGGCAATTGTTACTGGCACATGATTGGGGGAAGAGGCACTTGTTGCTGGCACATGATTGGCGGGCATCTATGGGGCACCTCTTACTGACATATTTTTGGGGGCATCTATGGAGGCACTTATTACTGGCACATTATTGGGGGGCACTATGGGGGCATCTACTGAGGCCATAAAGAAGGGGTATTTTATATAGGGGAAGGGGGAGAGGAACACTATGGGGGCTTCTACTGAGGCCACAAAGAAGGGGCATTTTATATGGGGGGGCTCTGTGTGGTACTAGTATTATCAAGGGGTTTGTTTCTGCAGTATAGTATTGGGGAGCACAGAGGCACAGTATTGGGGGTAGAAGGATAATTTGTCCAGAAGATGGGAGGATGATGAAAAAGTAGTAAACTAAGATTTTGTTTTTTTTGTCAAACTGCAGAGATGAAAAATGGCGGAAAAATGGTGGTCTGGTCTGAAGGTCTGAAAGGAGAAGATGAGGAATGAGAACATCTATATCAAAGGGGATGTCACTGTATTACCTTGTATTTCTGTTGTGATGGGAGCAGGGGCGTAACGATCGCCGGACGTACCCATCCCAAGACCAGGCTCTGAATCTGCCACTGGTCAAAATGTCCACAAATATTCATAGCCTTGCTTCAGAGCACTACAAGTTTTTTTTTTCTTCAAGTGCAATGTGCCTGACATCTCACACTTGTACAGTCCCCTATTGTTTTCAGCACCTGAACAGTGTGCCCATCTGTAGTGTCTTATGGCGCAGGCACAGATTCCCAGAAGTGAGCATGCCTGGAGACAAGATGATTTGAGCTTTAAGGTACTGCGGGCAGTTGGGGGGACATTATGGAGATGTCAGGTTCCCTTGAACCCCTCCCAGACCTATAGAAGTCCGGTCTTTAACCCATTCCTGACATAGCAATTTTCAGTTTTTACTCCCTGCCTTCTTCGAGTCATAAGTTTTTTATTTTTCTATTCACATAGTCATATGAGAGTTATTGTTGGGACAAGTTGAACTTTCTAATGCCACTATTAAATATTGCATATGATGTGGTGGAATTGGAAAAGAATGCAACACCACCACAATTTTTTGGGCTTTGTTTTTTACAGCATTCCCTATGTGGTAAAACTGAACTATTCCTTTCATATGTGTGTCATTTTTCTTGTGTTTGGAAAAAAATTTATTTTTCTTTTCATCGTCATATTCTGACACCCATAACCTTTTTATAGTTATGTCTATAGAGCTGTGTGAGGGCTCATCTGATCTGTAGATGATCTGTAGCTTTTAATGATACCATTTTGAGGTGTGTATGACTTGATCACTTTGTATTCAATTGTTTGTGGGAGGTGAAGTGATGAAAAAACGGCAAATTGGCTATATAGATTTTTTTCTGTTATGTCATTCCCCGTGTGGGATAAAAAAAAAAATTATATTTCAATAGTACAAGCTTTTTCAGATGCAGTGATGCCTATAATGTTTATTTTTTATTATTTATTTTTATTTTAATTTAGGGGATTTTAATTTACTTTTTACTTCCAGGATTTTGCCCTTAAAAGTGCCGTGGTCACATTTGACCATGGCATCTGAGGAGTTGAATGTCCACACTCAGCATTACTGCTGATGGCAGACATTATCCCCAGATGTCTGCTGTGTGAAACAGCAGGCACCCATAACTATGGAGCTCTCTCTGCTCCAGAGTGGGCACCATCTTTAAAGACCTGATATCTGACTTACATGTACTAGTGATACCCACCTCTAAAACCGCCCAGAACAGTGCTATACTCCGCCCACTTAAGCCGGTGATTCCCTGCTAGGTAGAGGTCCCCGCCTAGCACAGTGTTATGAAGCCTGATACAGCACCAGCTCACAACTAACAGACCTTTGCCCTCCGCAATACAGGGCAGGGCAAGGGGAGCATTAGAGTAAGGAAATGCTCTGATACTCGTATCCTACATGCTAAAGAAGTGAAAGGGAGCTTATGTCCGGGTTCAGCCCTGAACCCAGACAACCCCTTTAATGGTAAAAAAAAATCATTGTAATTTCTTGGGTGATTGGTGATTAGCCCAATAGGCACAATAAAAAATATTGCGCTATTTTGCTAATGATGCCTAATAAGGCAGTCTAATAGTATTCATAAGAGGAGCACTCTGTTTGCCTCTCTTCACTGTCTCCTGCCCTCCTTATTAGTGATTGAAGACTGCCATGTATCTGTCCGTACACAAAGCAGCTACCAGTAACTGGTGAGGTGGGGAGAGGCAAGTGCTCCTCTTATGAATACAGTGACTGATATCATTATTTCAAAAACAAAAAATTCATGGAACTATCCTTTCCTGGTTTAAAGCGCAACGCCCATTTCATTTTATTTTTTATTTTTTTGCTAATGTGTAGGGAGAGTGACAGGGAACATTGTTGTAATATACTTTATTTAGGGAAAATGTTTATTTTTAGTAGAAAATTGGGGCTGAAATGTCCCTTATCAGCTCTCTCTCAAATGAGTGTTTCTAAGAGCCTTCCTTCTTCTATTAGCAGAGGAGAGATGGTCTGTGCGGGAGCTCTGGGCTTCTGCCTGCCCTGCTCCCTCACAGCCTTGTGGGCACAGGAGCCTTATGTGTTAAAATTAAATATACATTCCCCCTTTTTATTAAATATGATGCACTTGTACACTCTGTAAAATTACTAACCAGCGTGGCCAGAGCTGTCAGTGAGCTGCTTTCCCCCTGCACTCCCGGCTGACTAATGAAGCAGGCGCTGGGAGCGATGCCTGTGTAAGCGGTAAGCGCTCACTACAGGCAGTGTAGGGAGGCAGGGGGAAGCTCTTATACAGTATATAAGGATAGTTATGATTGCTGGTCACGTGACACAGCAGAGGATCAGAAGGGAGGGGATAGCTCACAAATACAGACGCTGGTGAGAAGATTACATTAACTACAGATTACATCATGTACCTTTCTAGCAGGTCAGAGAATAAACCTTTTTGCGGGAGTTCTTCTTTAAGGCAAGAAAATATCACTAGAGATAAAGAATACTCAGTTCCCCATCCAATCTATCTCATTCTTCTGATGGGTTTGTTTAAAATCCAGTCAGCGCAGTTCCACGGGCCATGTGGCATCTTCAAACCATGAAGAAGATAGTCCTGGGGATTCTGGGGAAGTTGAACTAAGATTTCTCTATTTTTTTATTTAAACCCCATAGAAACAGATCAGAGATGCTCAAGTACTTCTTGAAAAAGTGACAGCCCCACAGCAGTTTTAAATGGGGCCCTCCCACTCTGCAAACCCCTCCTCCTGTGCAATGCTCATTTCTGTGGCTAGTCACAATGGCTCTATGAGACCAAGCCAGGCAGCTTCTCCATCTGTTTCCTACATGTACAGTCGTGGCCAATAGTTTTGAGAATGACACAAATATTAGTTTTCACAAAGCTTGCTGCTAAACTGCTTTTAGATCTTTGTTTCAGTTGTTTCTGTGATGTATTAAAATATAATTACACGCACTTCATACATTTCAAAGGCTTTTATCGACAATTACATTGACATTTATGCAAAGAGTCAGTATTTGCAGTGTTGGCCCTTCTTTTTCAGGACCTCTGCAATTCGACTGGGCATGCTCTCAATCAACTTCTGGGCCAATTCCTGACTGATAGCAACCCTTTCTTTCATAATCCCTCCTTGGAGTTTGTCAGAATTAGTGGGTTTTTGTTTGTCCACCCGCCTCTTGAGGATTGACCACGAGTTCTCAAAGGGATTAAGATCTGGGGAGTTTCCAGGCCATGGACCCAAAATGTCAATGTTTTAGTCCCCGAGCCACTTAGTTATCACTTTTGCCTTATGGCACGGTGCTCCATCGTGCTGGAAAATGCATTGTTCTTCACCAAACTGTTGTTGGATTGTTGGAAGAAGTTGCTGTTGGAGGGTGTTTTGGTACCTTTCTTTATTCATGGCTGTGTTTTTGGCCAAAATTGTGAGTGAGCCCACTCTCTTGGATGAGAAGCAACCCCACACATAAATGGTCTCAGGATGCTTTACTGTTGGCATGACACAGGACTGATGGTAGCGCTCACTTTTTCTCCTCCGGACAAGCCTTTTTCCTGATGCCCCAAACAATCGGAAAGAGGCTTCATCAGAGAATATGACTTTGCCCCAGTCCTCAGCAGTCCATTCACCATACTTTCTGCAAAAGATCAATCTCTCCCTGATGTTTTTTTTTGTAGAGAAGTGGCTTCTTTGCTGCCCTTCTTTACACCAGGCCATCTTCCAAAAGTCTTTGCCTCGCTGTGCGTGCAGATGCCATCACACCTGCCTGCTGCCATTCCTGAGCAAGCTCTGCACTGGTGGCACTCTGATCCCGCAGCTGAATCCTCTTTAGGAGACGATCCTGGCACTTGCTGGACTTTCTTGGACGCCCTGAAGCCTTCTTATCAAGAATTAAACCTCTTTCCTTGAAGTTTTTGTTGATCCTATAAATTGTTGATTGAGGTGCAATCTTAGTAGCCACAATATTCTTGCCTGTGAAGCCATTTTTATGCAACACAATGATGGCTGCATGCGTTTTTTTGCAGGTCACCATGGTTAACAATGGAAGAACAATGATTTCAACCATCACCCTCCTTTTAACATGTCAAGCCTGCCATTTTAACCCAATCAGCCTGACATAATGATCTCCAGCCTTGTGCTCATCAACATTCTCACCTGAGTTAACAAGACGATTACTGAACTGATCTCAGCAGGTCGTTTAATGACAGCAATGAAATGCAATGGAAAGGTTTTTTTGGGATTAAGTTAATTTTCATGGCAAAGAAGGACTATGCAATTGATCACTCTTCATAACATTCTGGAGTATATGCAAATTGCTATTATAAAAACTTAAGCAGCAACTTTTCCAATTTCCAATATTTATGTAATTCTCCAAACTTTTGGCCACGACTGTATATGCTGTATGTCATGTCAGATTATATACTGGCACTGTATATAATGTCATTGTATAATACTGTTGAGGGGGCCCTGTCAATAAAAATCTTTGGTCCCTCCTCTCAGGCTCTCAGGCCCCTTCTGAGTTCTGGAC
>JAKVIS010002962.1:0-19751 GCA_033119425.1 Bufotes viridis | reverse complement strand
TATAACACCCCAGAATAACAGGACTGTATATAATACCCCAGAATAACAGGACTGTATATAACACCCCAGAGAGACAGGACTGTATATAACACCCCAGAATAACAGGACTGTATATAACTCCCCAGAATAACAGGACTGTATATAATACCCCAGAATTTCAGGACTGTATATAACACCCCAGAATAACAGGGCTGTATATAACACCCCAGAATAAAAGGACTGTATATAACACCCCAGAGAGACAGGACTGTATATAACACCCCAGAGAGACAGGACTGTATATAACACCCCAGAGAGACAGGACTGTATCTAACACCCCAGAGAGACTGGACTGTATATAACACCCAAGAGAGACAGGACTGTATATAACACCCCAGAGAGACAGGACTGTATATAACACCCCAGAGAGACAGGACTGTATATAACACCCCAGAGAGACAGGACTGTATATAACACCCCAGAGAGACAGGACTGTATATAACACCCCAGAGAGACAGGACTGTATATAACACCCCAGAATAACAGGACTGTATATAATACCCCAGAATAACAGGACTGTATATAACACCCCAGAATAACAGGACTGTATATAACACCCCAGAGAGACAGGACTGTATTTAACACCCCAGAGAGACAGGACTGTATATAACACCCCAGAGAGACAAGACTGTATATAACACCCCAGAGAGACAGGACTGTATATAACACCCCAGAGGGACAGAACTGTATATAACACCCTTAGAGGGACAGGACTGTATATAAGACCCCAGAGAGACAGGACTGTATATAATACACCAGAGAGACAGGACTGTATATAACACTGCAGAATAACAGGACTGTATATAACACCCCAGAATAACAGGACTGTATGTAACACCCCAGAATAACAGGGCTGTATATAAGACCCCAGAAAGACAGGACTGTATATAACACCCCATAGAGACAGGACTGTATATAACACCCCAGAGAGACAGGACTGTATATAACTCCCCACAATAACAGAACTGTATATAACACCCCAGAATAACAGGACTGTATATAACATCCCAGAATAACAGGACTGTATATAACTCCCCAGAATAACAGGACTGTATATAACACCCCAGAATAACAGGACTGTATATAACACCCCAGAATAACAGGACTGTATATAATACCCCAGAATAACAGGACTGTATATAACACCCCAGAATAACAGGACTATATATAACACCCCAGAATAACAGGACTCTATATAACACCCCAGAATAATAGGACTGTATAAAACACCCCAGAATAACAGTACTGTATATAACACCCAAGAATAACAGGACTGTATATAACATCCCAGAATAACAGGACTGTATATAACTCCCCAGAATAACAGGACTGTATATAACACCCCAGAGAGACAGGACTGTATATAACACCCCAGAATAACAGAACTGTATATAACTCCCCAGAATAACAGGACTGTATATAACACCCCAGAATAACAGGACTGTATATAACACCCCAGAATAACAGGACTGTATATAACACCCCAGAATAACAGGACTGTATATAACACCCCAGAATAACAGGACTGTATATAACACTCCAGAATAACAGGACTGTATATAACACCCCAGAATAACAGGACTGTATATAACACCCCAGAGAGACAGGACTGTATATAACACCCCAGAATAACAGGACTGTATATAACACCCCAGAATAACAGAACTGTATATAACACCCCAGAATAACAGGACTGTATATAACACCCCAGAATAACAGGACTGTATATAACATCCCAGAATAACAGGACTGTATATAACTCCCCAGAATAACAGGACTGTATATAACACCCCAGAATAACAGGACTGCATATAACATCCCTGAATAGTGGCGTGGAGGACTAACAAACATTTTTGTGGCAGTACTTTGTTGAAGCCCTTATACATGAGAATTATACTGTAAACCCAAGACGTCTGAGGAGTTGAAGAGATGTAGAAGTACATAAATCTATGAGACATTCCATTCCTTATCTGAGTGTGTCACAGGTCGTCATTAGGCATGAGCAGACCCGTGGATGTTCGGGTTCGCCGGGTTCGGGACCCGTACTTGACCAGAACCCGAACCCCATTGAAGTCAATGGTGGCCTTTACTTTGGTGCACTAAAATAGCAGTAAAATAGTCATAGTGAGGGCTAGAGGGCTGCAAAAGGAAGCAAAATGGGGGCAATAGCAGGACAATTGCCCTGCAAACAAATGTGGATAAGGAAATTACTTAAAATAACATAGAAAATAAAAAAAATAATGAACTAGAAGGCGGAGGTCAAAGTGGAGTAGGAGGTTGAGGAGGCGGTGGATGTGGTGGTGTAGGTGGAAGCGGCGGTGAAGGAGGAGGAGGTATCCAACACTGTTTATGTTGTTGTTTTTTTATTATTATTTTAATTTTTTTTGGGGGGAAAGAACCCAAAACATTGGGAAATAGAAAAGAGAATGCAAAGAGAAAGTGCGCTGGAGTATAACAAAGGCTGGGTGCGTCTAGTATACCTGTCCATTCTGCACAAGGTACGGACAAGTTCTGTGGGATCCACTGGCTGTGGACAGGCGGCTGCACTTGTCTGTGATAACACCCACTGCCTTGCTAAACACACGTTCAGACAATACACGGGCCGCAGGGCAGGCCAGCAGCTCCAATTCATAAAGGGCAGGTTCAGGCCATGTGCCCAATTTGGAGACCCATAAGTTGAATGGGGCAGAACCATTAGAGAGTACGTGTAGGTGTGTGCACACATACTGTTCCACCATGTTGCTGAAAAGCTGCCTCCTGCTAAGACGTTGCATATCAGCTGGTGGTGCTGGTTCTTGTGGCGTGGTGACAAATCTTTTCCACATTTCGGCCATGCTAACCCTGCCTTCTGAGCTGCTGGTGGTGCCCCAGCTGCGTTGGCGACTTCTTCCTCCTCCTCTGCCTTCGACTTGTGCTTCCACTGAGCCCCCGCTGTCAGGTGGAAATGCCATCAGCAGCGCATCTACCAGCGTGCGCTTGTACTCGCGCATCTTCCTATCACGCTCCAGTGACGGAGTTAAGGACGGCACGTTGTCCTTGTAACGGGGATCCAGCAGTGTGGCACCCAGTAAGTAGCACTGGTTAGAATGTGGGCAACTTGGCTGTCGTTGCGCAGGCACTGCAGCATGTAGTCGCTCATGTGTGCCAGGCTGCCCAGAAGTAAGGACAAGCTGTCCTCTGTGGGAGGTGTATCGTCTGTGTCCTCTGTATCCCCCCAGCCACGCACCAGTGATGGGCCTGAGCTGTGTCGGGTGCCACCCCGCTGTGAACCTGCTTCATCCTCATCCTCCTCCACCTCCTCATCCTCCTCATCCTCCAGAACTGTGCCCTGGCTGGACAGTTGTGTACCTGGCCTCTGAGCCACTTGTGAATGATTGGCCTGATAACCATGGAAATGATCCCTCTTCCTCCTTTTCCTCCTGTCCCACATCCTCTTCCATCATTGCCCTAAGCGTTTTCTCAAGGAGACATAGAAGTGGTATTGTAACGCTGATAACGGTGTCATCGCCACTGGCCATGTTGGTGGAGTACTCGAAACAGCGCAACAGGGCACACAGGTCTCGCATGAAGGCCCAATCATTGGTGGTGAAGTGGTGCTGTTCCGCAGTACGACTGACGCGAGCGTGCTGCAGCTGAAACTCCACTATGGCTTGATGCTGCTCGCACAGTCTCTCCAGCATGTGCAAGGTGGAGTTCCACCTGGTGGGCACGTCGCATATGAGGCGGTGAGCGGGAAGGCCGAAGTTACGCTGTAGCGCAGAGAGGCGAGCAGCGGTAGGGTAAGAACGCCAAAAGCGTGCACAGACGGCCCGCACTTTATGCAGCACTGACATGTCGGGGTAATTTTTCAGGAATCGCACACCACCAGCCCGGGCTTGAGGCCCACCGGCAGCAACCACTCGTCGGTCTGTTGTTCAATGCCTGTCCACAGCTCCTGCGCGGTGTGGGGCCTGTCCCCCAAACAGATGAGTTTCATAATGGCCTGCTGACGTTTTCCCCGGGCTGTGCTGAAGTTGGTGGTGAAGGTGTTACGCTTAGTGGATGAGGAGGAGTAGGAGGAGGAGGCAATGAGAAATGCCCTGCAATCCTCGGTGGAGGAAGGACATGCGCCAAACCGCTATCCGCCTCAGGCCCAGCTGCCACTGCATTTACCCAGTGTGCAGTAAGGGAGATATAACGTCCCTGGCCGTGCTTACTGGTCCGTGTATCTGTGGATATGTGGACCTTGCCACAGATGGCGTTGCGCAGCGCACACCTAATTTTGTCCGCCACTTGGTTGTGCAGGTAAGGGATGGCTCACCTGGAAAAGTAGTGGTGGCTGGGAACCACGTACTGAGGGACAGCCAAGGCCATTAGCTGTTTAAAACTCTCCGTCTCCACCAGACAGAATGACAATATTTCAAAGGCCAGGAATTTTGAAATGCTGGCATTCAGGGCCAGGGATCATGGGTGGGTAGGGGGGTACTTCCTCTTTCGCTCCATTGTTTGGAAAATAAATGTGGAGCCCCAGTTATGGGTCTACAACACAATGAAAGCCAGATATCCCTCAAAGGAAGGAAAACCAGTGCAAAGGGGTGTCTCCATCACAGAGATCACTAAATCCACCATATTAAGTAGCCCACCATATTAAGGGGTCACTTAATATGGTGGATTTGGTGATCTCTGTGATGGAGACACCTCTTTGCACCGGTTTTGCTTCATTTTAGCGATATCTGGCTTTCATTGTGTTGTAGACCCATAACTGGGGCTCCACATTTATTTAGCATATTCCTGTTTCCCAGGGAACTTTGCACTTTGGATTGCTGTGTTGAGACTCTTAACTGAGGCTCCGCTGTGTTTTTGTGGCTGGTCTCCCTGAGATCAGCTATTGTTTTGCTCCATTGTTTGGGGGATGGAGAGCTGAACGCTGCCATGGGACAGTGTGGACATGCTGGTGACAGTGGTGGAGGTGGTGGTGTCGCTAACACATCCTCTGTTTGTGGGGTGGCCGGTGCCACTGTGACTCCAGAGCCGGAGGAAGAGGCCGAGACAGCAGCAGAAGAGGAAGCAGGAGGAGCCTGAGAACTTTTGTGTCTTTTCTGGTGTTTACTCCACTGCAGCTCGTGCTTTGCATGTAGATGCCTGGTCATGCAGGTTGTGTTAAAGGGAATCTGTCACCAGGTTTGAGCCCTGTCAGCTAAACATATGCTGACGTTCAGGGTCTCATTAGCATGCCTAATATGGGCTCATCTAAACAAATGGTAGCGTTATTTTGTCAAAAAACAGGTTTAACTAACCTGTCAATCACACATATAAGGAGCCCAAGGGGAGGTCCAGCGATGCAGGGTGCCGGGCCGCAGACATTGCTGTATGTGGCCAGCGCCGCCTCCAAATGCTCCGTGCCGCCTCTCCCTCCCTCCTCCTGCTGTAAGCGCATGGCACGTACGGCACGCCGGCAGTTCGCACTTCACTTCAAGAGCCGATCCAAGAAGTCCGCACGGGTGCATGCCTGTGCGCACATGCGGACTTCTTGGATCGGCTTCTTGAAGTGAAGTGCGCACGCGCCGTGTGCGTACTGAGCCAGCGCTACAGCAGGAAGGAGGGAAGGAGAGGCGGCACGGAGCATTTGATGGCGGCGACTACACTGGCCAGCAATGTCTGCGACCCGGCACCCTGCATCGCTGACCTCCCTTGGGCTCCTTATATGTGTGATTGACAGGTTAGTTAAACCTGTTTTTTGACAAAATTACGCTACCATTTGTTTAGATGAGCCCATATTAGGCATGCTAATGAGACCCTGAACGTCAGCATATGTTTAGCTGACAGGGCTCAAACCTGGTGACAGATTCCCTTTAAGGTTCAGAACGTTAATTCCTCGCTTCAGGCTCTGATGGCACAGCATGTAAACCACTCGGGTCTTGTCATCTGAACATTGTCTGAAGAACTGCCACGCCAGGGAACTCCTTGGAGCAGGTCTTGGTGTGCTTGGTGCCTGGGTGCGGTGGGCAGTAGCAGGCGTACTGTCTAGGGGACGGCACTCTGCTTTTGCACCCTGCTCCCTCTTTTGCTGTGCTGTTTCCTCTGTGTGACCACCACCTCTTCCTCCGAACTGCACACGTCACTCGCAGGACCTTGATTCCATGTGGGGTCTAGGACCTCATCATCCCCTGCATTGTCTTCCACCCATTCTTGTCCCCTGCCCTTCTTGTCGGTCTGCACACTGCAGAAAGCCGCAGCAGTTTGCACCTGTGTTTCGTCATCATCAGAGACGTGCTGCGGTGGTATTCCCATGTCCTCATCCTGAAACATAAGTGGTTGGGCATCGGTGCACTCAATCTCTTCCACTTCTGGGGCAGGACTAGGTGGATGGGCCGGGGAAACCCTGCCAGCAGAGTCATCAAAAAGCATAAGAGACTGCTGCATGACTTGGGGCTCAGACTGCTTGGCTGATTTGCAAGGGGGTGAGGTGGAAGACTGATGCCCATGGGCTGCAGGTGCCAACTCTGCCGTTTCAGCAGTGGACCGGGTGGTGGACAATGTGAAGGTCCTGGAGCCACTGTCAGCCACCCAATCTACTATCACCTGTACTCCTGTCATCTATGTGCAGCTGAGGAAGGTGTTTCATTTGGGCGTGTAGCTGGTACAGTTCGGCCACGTCCTCTCCCTGCAACAGGAGCTCCACCAGCACCAGGGCCACGTCCCTTATTTGATGCTCTCCTCATTCTTTGAGGTCACCCACCGACTAAGGGTACTTTCACACTTCAAATATACATGGGTATCCAGCTCACCTGTCTTGTGCAATTAACCCTCGGTGCAACGGAACACGAGTAAGACCTCTTGGCAATACGAAAAAACTAAAAGGGTTCCAGCACTTAACTCACGTTGCAAGCCAGTAGTTTATTGTGGTGGTAAAATAGTTTAACAAGTCGATCCCCATAATTGTCGTGCTCCTGTGCAGTTGACGCGTTTCGGACATCAGTCCTTACTCATAACTGTGAGTTATAACAGGGGCACGACAATTATGGGGATCGACTTGTTGTAAAACTATTTTACCACCACAATAAACTACTGGCTTACAACGTAAGTGAAGTGCTGGAACCCTTTTAGTTTTTTACTTTCACACTTGCGGTACTAGCCCGCATGCTTGTAGATGTCAACCCGTTCGTCTCCCAGCAGCTGATCCGCAATCAGGTGCGATGTTCTGCCTCTTCCTTCGATATGCCAACAAGAATGGTTCACTTATAAAATGGAAGCTTCCACATACAGTATTCCCATATATTCCACATATACTTTTTTTTCGCTGCATGCAGTGTCTTCATATATAGAAAGGGTTGTATGAAGGCTTCGTTCTCATATCTATGAGTTTTCAAACATATTTGTATGTATGTTTTTGATTTTAAACAATAAATATTTAAATGTAAATTGAAAGGTTTTTGAGATTTTTGTGCATTTTTTTCACTTATGTTTGTTTCATATTTTATTACTGGAAATGTACTGGTAGAAGGCCGATCAATGTTCTTAATGGGTTCTGGAGCGGTTTATAACTGCTTCATACATAAATACACTGGGGTCTTCCTCTGACAGAGAGATAGATAGATAGATAGATAGATAATAGATAGATAGATAATAGATAGATAGATAGATAAATATGAGATAGATAGATACGATAGATAGATAGATAGAGAGATAGATAGATAGAGAGAGAGATAGATAGATAGATAGATAGATAATAGATAGATAATAGATAGATAATAGATAGATAGATAGATATGAGATAGATATGAGGTAGATAGATAGATAGATAATAGATAGATAGAGAGATAGATAGATAGATAGATAGATAGATAAATACAGTAGAAGATAGAGAGATAGATAGATAGATAGATAGATAAATACAGTAGAAGATAGAGAGATAGATAGATAAATAGATAGGAGATAGATAGATAGATAGATAGACAGATAGATAGATAGACAGATAGATAAATACAGTAGAAGATAGATAGATAGATAGATATGAGATAGATAGATAGATAGATAGATAGATATGAGATAGAGAGATAGATAGATAGATAGATAAATACAGTAGAAGATAGAGAGATAGATAGATAGATAGATAGATAGATAAATACAGTAGAAGATAGAGAGATAGATAGATAGATAGATAGGAGATAGATAGATAGATAGATAGATAGATAGATAGATAATAGATAAATACAGTAGAAGATAGATAGATAGATAGATATGAGATAGATAGATAGATATGGGATGGATAGATAGATAGATAGATAGATAGATAGATAATAGATAGATAGATAGATAGATAGATAATAGATAGATAGATAGATAGATAGATAGATAGATAGATAGATAAATACAGTAGAAGATAGATAGATAGATAGATAGAAATGAGATAGATAGATAGATAGATAGATAGATATGAGATAGATAGATAGATGATAGATAGATAGATAGATAGATAGATATGAGATAGATAGATAGATATGAGATAGATAGATAGATAGATAGATAGATAGATATGAGATACATAGATAGATAGATAGATAGATAGATAGATATGAGATAGATAGATAGATAGATAGATATTAGATAGATAGATAGATAGATAGATAGATAGATATGAGATAGATAGATAGATAGATAGATAGATAGAAAGATAATAGATAGATAGAGAGATAGATAGATAGATAGATAGATATGAGATAGATAGATAGATAATAGATATGAAATAGATAGATAGATAGATAGATAGATATGAGATAGATAGATAGATAGATAGATAGATAATAGATAGATAGAGAGATGGATAGATAGATAGATATGAGATAGATAGATAGATAATAGATATGAAATAGATAGATAGATAGATAGATAGATAGATAGATAGATATGAGATAGATAGATAGATAGATAGATATGAGATAGATAGATAGATAGCTAGATAGATAGATATGAGACAGATAGATAGATAGATAGATAGATATGAGATGGATAGATAGATAGATAGATAGATATGAGATAGATAGATAGATAGATAGATAGATAGATAATAGATAGATAGATAGAGATAGATAGACGGATATGAGATAGATAGATAAATAGATAGATAGATAGATAGATAGATAGATAGATGGATAGATAGATGGATAGATGGATGGATAGACATTATTTCTTATTTTCTGTTGTCTGCACCATCTTGTTCTCACTGCGTGTTCAGTTCTGAATAATATGGTATTACGTCTGTCACACCGGGTACCTATATGTACATCTATAAATACAGCCGCTATATTGTGCGACCTGAATGTAAAGTCATTTGCGTCTCTTGCACATTAACATAACCCAGAAGGCTGGAATCATCCTATAAATAATAACATCACGTAAAACAATGAGTCCTGTCCCAAAAATGCAGGTCTTGTATTTACCACGAAGGACAATCTCCCGCGGCCCCTCGCAAGAGTCTACACTACACTATACTAAACAAAAGGAAAAGTTCTCGGAACGGAAACCTTCTGTGTGCATCTAACAAGCTCCATGCGGCCAGGCATAATTATTATCATTTATTTATAATGCGCTAGCATAAAACCACCGCTGCTGTACTTATAGCACACATATCCGCCCACATTGGATGCATAAAGGTTCACATCATGGGGCGTGGCCTGCTAGCTGACGGCGCCGGACGCATAATCTGAGAGCTCCACACGCAACACCAAAAATCGTCTCACATCGGCTTCCCCAGTGTCTGCTTTCATGAAGGAGTCTGCTCTCCCATGGGACGTGTAAGAAACGTCAACCGCCAGCAAAGCGGACCGAATTTTTTCCAAAAGCCAGCTTCCCAGTCCAGTAGCCCGAAGCTGCCGGCGCCATCTTGTTCGAACTCACCTGCTTCTTCCAGGGGGATCAGCGGCGGGATCAAATCCAGTGCTGAGCCACGCCCCCTACACTGATCACATGACGGTGACATCACCCCAGGTCCTTTGGCAGTTTAACAGTTCGGGTTGGTGGAAGCCGCCCCTTATGGATTCCATATGCGGAGGTAGTGGAATCCATAACGGGATGCGGCGATAACCACAACCCAAACGCCGAACACCGAACTTTTTTTTAGAGTTCGCTCATCTCTAAGGATATGCAAAACATACTAAGGGAAGGGCAGCTGGAAATATCGCAGCTTGGGGAGCGCACATCCGATTCAGAAGGAAAATGGCAGAGCTCACAGCTTCACACAACGCTCTAATAGACGCCAATGAAGCTCTAAAAGAGGAGGTTGGGAAACTCTCTGCAAAACCGGCGAAATAACGTGCGCCTCAGAGGGGTTCATGAGTCAGTAGGGGCGGATGAATTGTGCCCGCTTCTTCAAAGCTTACACAAAGACGTCTTACCAGGACTTTCAGATTTAGATGTGACGATTGACAGAATTCATCGTATACCAAATCCGGTGGGGCTGGACCCATCCACCCCCAGGGACATCTTGGCACGGATTGATTTTTTCCATGTTGAGGAAACTTTTCTACGTGCCTTGAAAATAGATCCCCGACCATCTGAGTTATTTAAAGGTATTGCAGTCTTCCCGGATCTATCAGCAGCAACGTTAGCAAAAAGGAAAGAAGTTGTGGTAATAACAAAACTGCTAAGAGAAGAGCAAACCCGCTACAGATGGGGCTTCCCGGAGAAGTTGTTAATCTCACAAAATGGCGTCATGCACGTGTGCAATACTCCGGCAATGGCCGCGCAGAAGCTAAGATCCCTGGGCCTAACATCAGAGGAAGTAACACTCACAAGAGGGTCGCAGCAGGAACAAGACAAGCTCGCTGTCGGATGGATCCAGACCTGAAGGGACACTCAGATATGCGGTGTTGAGGTAACATCATGGCGCTCTTCTTCACATCCTGTCGGGATGTCCGCCCCAGCAACAGCTTCCCAAGATTGAAGCACTCTGAACTTTCTAGGTTCTTCAAGGTTTACTGTTAATACAGTTATTTCTTCCTTTATTATTTAGTTTTATCCTTTTTTCTGTAACGTTTATCTTGCAGGCATGTCCCTTTATACTATAGGCTTACCTATGGGAGCTGTTGAAGACCCAGCTGAGGCTGCACAATGGTACAATGGGTCTTAAATTGTTCTCATTGAATGTGAGAGGGTTAAACTCCCCCTTTAAAAGAAGACAATTATGGGCAAATGCCCGGGAGTCAGGGTGTAATATTTTAATGGCTCAGGAAACTCATCTACTGCCGGCAGACATTCACAGATGTCAGCATAGGGATGTCACACACATAATCCACTCCCCAGCATTTAGGAAGAAACGTGCAGCTATAAAAAGAGATAGAGATGCCCAACCTGTGGCTCTCCAGCTAAACGACAACTCCCAGCATGCCTCGACAGTCTGCAGCTATCAGCCTACAGCAGGGCATGATGGGAGTTGTAGTTTTACAACAGTTGGAGCATCCCTGCTTTATGTTATCTTCTTTGACTACAGATACGAAGGGTCGCTATATCATTCTAACCGGTATACTTGATAATAAGCCAATAACTTTAGTCCCGGTATATGCCCCAAAAACTGCAGTCCTTAATGGTTGGACCAGTTATTGTCGGTGGTGACTTTAATATCCCGATAGATGTTGAGATGGACTGTAGTAGAAGCCTAGGCCTGAATTAAAGGCCCTACTTACATGAAATATGGAGATATCACCATGGAGGAGAAAAGGGCTTCACTTTTCTTTCATCGTCCCATCTTTCACATTCCAGAATAGACTATTTCCTCATCTCTACTGAATTACTACATAAAGTATCAAAGTCTACAATAGGAATGTCCACGTGGTCAGACCACGCGTCTATAACTCTAGAGATTCAAACAGAGGTGCCCAACCCATCCCCTCCTCAGTGGAGACTAAATGCGTACCGACTAAAACACCCTGAAAGGGTTAATTCCCTAATTCCCTCCTTAACTCATTAAGGGAATTTTTTGAACGGAATGACACCCCGGACATATCAATCACTACGTTATCGAGCACTCAGAAGGCATATATGAGGGGACATCTACTCCAGGTAGCTGCCCGCTTGAAAAAACCAAAAACGCAGCTAATGTCCGCAGCATTAGATAACTTAAAGTTATTAGAAGCAGCTTACCAACTACAGCGAACGTCCAGCTTACAGAAGCAGTTATTAGAAGCCGAAACCCACCTTAGAACCCTATTACTATACGTTTGAAAGCTAACTTTTACCACATAGGGGATACGGCTGGGGCTTTACTAGCTAAAAGGTAAAGCGCAGAGCGGCAGCGGGAAAGATAGCCTATCTGACATCCTCAGCCTCTGGGCCTCAGAAGATTGCGGACACCTTTGCTGACTATGAATCCTTATATAACTTAAAGAGCGACCCCTCCACTCCCCAACCTCACCAGGAGGCAATAACTTCTTTCTTAAATTCACTTTCTCGCCCTCACTTGTCTAAGGTTGAACTAGATGAACTTATCTCCTTCGCAGAAATAGAAAAGGCGGTGAAATCCGCTAAATTACACTCAGCCCCGGGTCCTGATGGTTACATCAATGAATATTATAAAACGTGTCTTGTACCTCTCGGCCGTCTCTGCAGCGTCTATCTAATCATTTCCTATCTACAGGCCATAACCCGTCAGAGATGCTGAATGCAATGATAATAACTTTACCTAAACCAGGAAAAGAGGCGGACACGCCCGCTAATTCCAGACCTATATCTTTACTAAATGCGGACATAAAGTTATTTTCTAAGATATTAGCTACTATAATACATAACGTTCTTCCTAACTTAGTGGGATTGGATCAGGTGGGCTTTGTGGCTGGTAGGCAATGCAGAGACGGAACGAGACGCATAATTAATCTGTTGCAAATTGCTGAACTCTCCAGGTGCCCTACTATATTCCTATCGTTAGATGCGGAAAAAGCATTTGACAGAGTGCACTGGGGGTATCTGAAGAGGGTTTTGGATAAGATTTATAGGGTTTATAGGACCAATTGCCTCTGGTATTACGACTAAGGATAGTGTTGTCCAAAACGCGTAAACTAACTCATGGTTTAAGGGATTCGTCTGTATTTGGCTGTATGTTACTGCAATAAAGAGGAAGATTTTATTGAACATCATCGCAGTGCCGGAAACTTATCTTTCATTATGGGCCTATACACTACACCTTCAGCTAGAGTGTTGGTGTCGGGGTTCCTCTCTAGGAGAATCTGTATAACAAACGGTACTAGACAGAGGTGTCCATTATCACCATTAATATTCGCGTTAGTAATGGAGCCTTTAGCTCAAGCTATCAGATCAAATTCAAACATCACAGGCATTCAAGTAGGATGCAGATGACGTTATCTTAACTCTTAGCAACCCTGAAAAATCGCTTGAAAATGTGTGGGATGTCCTGCAGAGATTCTCTGGGGTCTCATACTATGAATTAAATGTATCCAAATATAATGTTCTACTATTTTATATTACCGAGCATGTAAAAAAAAAAGATATTGCAAACTTATGATTTCCAATGGGTTCGAGAACACATGGTGTATCTAGGTATATTACTAGTGATGAGCGAGCATGCTCGGCCAAACATCTGTTCGGCTCGAGCATTACTATGATCGGCACATGGCGGTACTCGACCGAGTCTCCTCCCCGCAAGTTTCGCGGGTTTAAATTAGCCAATCAAGGTGCAGGTAAGTACTGCCCTCACTGTAATGCCAGTAGCCATGTTGGCTGCTGGCATTACAGTGATTGGCTGGCCGGAAAGCGTCATCGGAGGTTATATAGCACCCGTTGGTGCATGTGCGGCTCATGTAGACAGGGAGAGCATCGGGTAGATAAGGAAAGACAGAGCAGAGAGCGAATTTCAGCGATTTTAGTTAGAGAAATCTTCTCAAAGGCCCAAAAGTCCATTTAAGGACTACTGTGTGTGTTTTTAGATCAATAATATATTTAACAGCACTGTCAGGGACATCCGTGCTAAGGAAGGGACAGATAGTGCAGGGAGAGAAATTTGCTGTGCTTAATACCAAAAGCTTTTCAAAGAACCCAAAGTCCTTTTTAGGGTCCTTTCACACTGGTGTTTTTCTTTTCGGGCATAGAGTTCCTTCCTCGGCGCTCTATGCCGGAAAAATCCTGATCAGGATCATCCCCATGCATTCTGAATGGAGAGAAATCCTTTCAGGATGCATCAGGATGTCTTCAGTTCAGGACCGGAACGTTTTTTGGACGCAGCAAATACCACAGCATGCTGCGCTTTTTGCTCCGTCCAAAAATCCGGAACACTTGCCGCAACGACGGATCCAAAATAATTGCCCATTGAAAGGCATTAATCCGGATCCAGCCTTAAGCTAAACGTCGTTTCGGCGCATCGCCGGATCCGACGTTTAGCTTTTTCTCAATGGTTACCATGGCAGCCAGGACGCTAAAGTCCTGGTTGCCATGGTAAAATGTAGTGGGGAGCGGGGGAGCAGTATACTTACCATCCGTGCGGCTCCCGGGGTGCTCGAGAGTGACGTCAGGGCGCCCTACACGCATGAATCATGTGATCGCATGGATCACATGATCCATGCGCAAGGGGCGCACTGACGTCATTCTGGAGCGCCCCGGGAGCCGCACGGACTGTAAGTATACCGCTCCCCCGCTCCCGACTACTACTATGGCAACCAGGACTTTAATAGCGTCCTGGCTGCCATAGTAACCTGAAAGCATTTCGAAGACTGATCAGGATCCTGATCAGTCTTCTAATGCTCTAGGCGACTTGCGCTCTGGACGGATCCGGCGGGACAGAAGTGCCTGCCGGATCCTCAGAACGCAAGTGTGAAAGAGGCCTAAGGGCTACTGTGTGTGTTTGACAGCAGCAAGATATTTTTATTTTATACCTATTAGTGACATATACTGTACATCATCCGCAGACTGTGTCTTTAATATTCTGGGTCAAATCTAGTGTCCATAATCTGTGGTGTTCTACAACCAATACTGTCCTGCATCAGAAAACACTGTCAGTATTACAAATTCTAAAAATCTGGCCCTAGTGTAGTGTCCGTAATCTGTGGTGTTCTACAACCAATACTGTCCTGCCTCAGAAAATACTGTCAGTATTACAAATTCCAATAATTTGGGCCTAATATAGTGTCCTTAATCTGTGGTGTTCTCTGTAACCAATACTGTCCTGCATCAGAAAACACTGTCAGTATTACAAATTCCAATAATTTGGGCCTAATATAGTGTCCTTAATCTGTGGTGTTCTATACCCAATACTGAACTGCATCTGAAAACACTGTGTATATTACAAGTTCCATTAATCTGGGCCTAGTATAGTGTCTAAAATCTGTTGGTTTTTGTATCCAATACTGAACTGCATCTAAAAACACTCTCTATATTACAACTTCCATTAATCTGGGCCTGGTACAGTGTCCATAATCTGTTGGTTTTTGTATCCAATACTGAACTTCATCTTAAAACACTGTCTATATTACAACCTCCATTAATCTGGGCCTAGTATAGTGTCCAAAATCTGTTGGTTTTTGTATCCAATACTGAACAGCATCTAAAAACACTTTCTATATTACAGATTCCAATAATCTGGGCCTAATATAGTGTCCGTTTTCTGTGGTGTTCTATACTCAATACTGAACTGCATCTGAAAACACTGTGTATATTACAACTTCCATTAATCTGGGCCTAATATAGTGTCCAAAATCTGTTGTTTTTTGTATTCAATACTGAACTGCATCTAAAAACACTCTGTATATTACACCTTCCATTAATATAGGCCTAGTATAGTGTTCAAAATCTGTTGGTTTTTGTATCCAATCCTGACATGCCATGTAAAAACACTGTCCTTATTACAACTTCCATTAATCTGGGCCTAGTATCGTGTCCAAAATCTGTTGTTTTTTGTATCCAATGCTGAACTGCATCTAAAAACACTGTCTATATTACAACTTCCATTAATCTGGGCCTAGTGTAGTGTCCAAAATCTGTTGGTTTTTGTATACAATACTGAACTGCATCTAAAAACACTGTCTATATTACAACTTCCATTAATCTGTGCCTAGTGTAGTGTCCAAAATCTGTTGGTTTTTGTACCCAATACTGAACTGCATCTAAAAACACTGTCTATATTACAACTTCCATTAATGTGGGCCTAGTGTACTGTTCAAAATCTGTTGGTTTTTGTACCCAATACTGAACTGCATCTAAAAACACTGTCTATATTACAACTTCCATTAATGTGGGCCTAGTGTAGTGTCCAAAACCTGTTGGTTTTTGTACCCAATACTGAACTGCATCTAAAAACACTGTCTATATTACAACTTCCATTAATCTGGGCCTGGTACAGTGTCCAAAATCTGTTGGTTTTTGTATCCAATACTGAACTGCATCTAAAAACAATGTCTATATTACAACTTCTATTAATCTGGGCCTAGTGTAGTGTCCATAATCTGTGGTGTTCTGTAACCAATACTGTCCTGCATCAGAAATATGTGTCTTTAGCGGACAGTAAAACGATCTGCGCCACTTCTACAGACAAAACCATTAATATGAAGAAGGCGAGCACTAAGGGACGGGGAAGTGGGCGTGATGCTGATGGTGCAAGCAGAGGCCGTGGCCCTGGGCACAATGAAACTGTGCCTGCTGCCAGTGCAATAGAAAAAACAAAAAAATCCACCTCTTCATGTCCAACTTAGGTGGGCGGTGCAGGACAACACTGTCCAAGTCGGACCAGTGCGAACAGGTGGTCGGTTGGATTGCTAAAGATAATGCTTCCAGTCGGTTAAGTACCATTCTCTCTTCCACTAAGTCCAGTCTCTGTAGCCAAGAGTCTAGTCAACCGAATCCTCACTCTGATCTTCCTTCCTCTCACCATGTCGAGTCTGGCCAAACAAGTGATCCCACACTCAGATATTCACATGACCTCTTTTCATCGTCAGTACTTGGTTTGGCTCTCTCGCCAAGCACGCTTGAAGAGGTACCTGAGATATTGTGCCCTGATTCCCAACCTCTTTAGCCTTCACAGTCTCAAGAAGATGACGATGGTGAGCGGCAATCATTCGTTCACGAGGTGGATGATGATGAGACACAGTTGTCAATCATGGAGGTTGTGGTTAGGTTAAGTCAGGAAGATGAGCAGAGTGAGGAAGTGGAAGAGGAGGTGGTGGACGATGAGGTCACCGACCCAACATGGGAAGGTGAAAAGCCGAACGAGAACAGCAGAACAGAGGGGGAGGGATCCGCAGCACCGCAACAGTCTGGAAGAGGCAGTAGAGTTGCAAAAGAGAGAAGTCGGCCCACACCAAACAGGGCCGCAACTGTTACACCGAGCACCCCCATGCGTAAATCTACCTTGCCAAGGGGTAGGTGTTCCGCAGTATGGCGCTTTTTTGAGGAAAGTGCAGACGACAAAAGAGTTGTAGTTTGCAATCTGTGCCATACCAAAATGAGCCGGGAAGTGAACACTAGCAACCTCACCACCACAAGCATGATCTGCCACATGAGATCCAAGCACCCAAATAAGTGGGCTGAACGCCTGGCTTCACAATCTGGGTCTGTATGACACCACTGCCTCCTCTTCCCCTGTGTTACGCACTGCTGGCCAATCCCCTGTCAAAGGTGCAGGCCTGGATGCCCCTCACCCTGCACCTAGGCCTTCGCATGAACCCTCAGCAACAACATCCACTTCCCTGTCCCAGCGCAGCGTCCAAATGTCGATAACACAGGCATTCGAAAGCAAGCGCAAATACCCACCCACCCACAGGCCATAGCACTAAATGCGCAACTTTCAAAATTACTGGCGCTTGAAATGTTGCCATTTAGGCTTGTGGACACTGAGGCCTTCGGCAGCTTGATGTCGGTGGCTATCCCTCGGTACGTAGTCCCCAGCCACCACTATTTTTCACGGTGGGGCGTGCCCGCCTTACACCAGCATGTGTCCCACAACATCACCCGTGCCCTTACCAAGGCACTTACTGGGAAGGTCCACTTCACCACGGACACATGGACAAGTGCTGGTGGCCAGGGACGCTACATTTCCTTCACCGTAACTGACTGTTGTGCGACATGAGCACGCGCTGGAACTCTGCGTTCTACATGTTGGCCAGGCTTTGTGAGCAGCAGAGGGCAGTTGTGGAATACCAGCTGCAACATGGATATTGCCTTTTTAGTCAACTGCCACTATTCACAAGCAAAGAGTGGGCAATGATGTCAGACCTCTATGAGGTTCTAAAAAACTTTGATGAATCCACAGAGATGATTAGTGGCGATAACGCTATTATCAGCGTAACCATCCCACTGCTGTGTCTACTCACACGATCGCTGCTCACAATTAAGGAGGACACTCTGAATGTGGCAGACGAGGAAATGGGGGAGAACATTACACAGGGTGATAGCCAGACCACCCACAGTTCGTCTTCTCAGCGTGAATTGGGCCATGAAGAGGAGGAGGAGCTGGAGACAGTTGCCTCTGCTACAGAGGGTAGTACCCATGGAACTTTAATTCCATCTGTTCAGCATGGATGGGCAGAAGAGGAGGAGGAGTATGAGGAGATAGAGAGTTATCCTGATGTCGACATTGCCGTCTTGCCTGTTGGTACTCTGGCACACATGGCTGACTTCATGTTAAGCTGCCTTTCCCGCGACTCTCGCGTTATATGCAGTTTAGATAACACAGATTACTGTGTGTTCACCCTTCTTGACCCCCGCTACAACCGTGTCAGCATCCTAAATGATCCCTCAGTGCCTTACAACTACTGGGTGTCCAAGCTGGACACATGGCACGAACTTGCACTCTACGCCTTGGAGGTCCTGGCCTGCCCTGCTGCCAGCGTATTGTCTAAGCGTGTATTCACTGCTGCTGGTGGCATTATAACTGATAAGCATATCCGGTTGTCCACTGGCAATGCGTATATGGTTGACTCTTGTTTTCTACTCCTCCTCCTCCTCATCCAGATTGTATATATTCCCTCCACTACAATTTTTAAAGAGGGTCAGCTCACCAGCAGGCCCTCGGCCATAATATTTTACAGGGTCAGCTCACCAGCAGGCCCTCACCTATAATATTTTACAGGGTCAGCTCACCAGCAGGCCGTCACCTATAATGTTTTAGAGGGCCAGCTCACCAGCAGCCCCTCAACCATAATGTTTTAGAGGGCCAGCTCACCAGCAGGCCCTCAACCATAATGTTTTAGAGGGTCAGCTCACCAGCAGGCCCGTAACCATAATGTTTTAGAGGGTCAGCTCACCAGCAGGCCCTCAACCATAATGTTTTAGAGGGTCAGCTCACCAGCAGGCCCTCAACCATAATGTTTTACAGGATCAGCTCAGCAGCAGGCCCTCAACCATAATGTTTTAGAAGGTCAGATCAGCACACCCTTGCTCCAAATGTTTTTGAGGGTAACCAGTAGGCCATCAATCATAATTTTTCAAGGGTGTGTATAATGCCCTCCTTTGTGTGTAATAAAGGGTGTATTGTCCCATAGTCATAGTCCCATAGTCATAGTCTTAGTGCATAGTCCCACTACTTTGTTTGCTAACATTTTTTCCTTAAAAAAGATTACTATTTTTTTGGGGAGGTTCAGTCTGTAAAGTGGCGTACTACTCAGACAACATCGTTCCCAGCAGTGACCTGGGAGTCCAAGATGCATCCAGACATCATCCCTATTCTTTTCTTGATCCCTTTCGGTGGTGTTTCTGTCACTTCTCAGAACTTTTTCAATAGACCAGGCACACTCCTTCAG
>JAKVIS010002961.1:0-19729 GCA_033119425.1 Bufotes viridis | reverse complement strand
GTTCTGGGGTGAAATTCAATTGCCAAAATAGCAATCCCCTAAATCTGGTGTCCCAGCACTGGCTGGCAAACTATAATAGTGTCCGACAAAACATATATTTTGTTCTGGGGTGAAATTCAATTGCCAAAATAGCAATCCCCTAAATCTGGTGTCCCAGCACTGGCTGGCAAACTATAATAGTGTCCGCCAAAACATATATTTTGTTCTGGGGTGAAATTCACTTGCCAAAATAGCAATCCCCTAAATCTGGTGTCCCAGCACTGGCTGGCAAACTATAATAGTGTCCGCCAAAACATATATTTTGTTCTGGGGTGAAATTCAATTGCCAAAATAGCAATACCATAAATCTGGTGTCACAGCTGTGGCTGGCAAACTATAATAGTGTCCGCCAAAACATATATTTTGTTCTGGGGTGAAATTCAATTGCCAAAATAGCAATCCCATAAATCTGGTGTCCCAGCACTGGCTGGCAAACTATAATAGTGTCCGCCAAAACATATATTTTGTTCTGTGGTGAAATTCAATTGCCAAAATAGCAATACCATAAATCTGGTGTCACAGCTGTGGCTGGCAAACTATAATAGTGTCCGCCAAAACATATATTTTGTTCTGGGGTGAAATTCAATTGCCAAAATAGCAATCCCATAAATCTGGTGTCCCAGCATGTGGCTGGCAAACTATAATAGTGTCCGCCAAAACATATATTTTGTTCTGGGGTGAAATTCAATTGCCAAAATAGCAATCCCCTAAATCTGGTGTCCCAGCACTGGCTGGCAAACTATAATAGTGTCCGCCAAAACATATATTTTGTTCTGGGGTGAAATTCAATTGCCAAAATAGCAATCCCATAAATCTGGTGTCCCAGCACTGGCTGGCAAACTATAATAGTGTCCGCCAAAACATATATTTTGTTCTGGGGTGAAATTCAATTGCCAAAATAGCAATCCCCTAAATCTGGTGTCCCAGCACTGGCTGGCAAACTATAATAGTGTCCGCCAAAACATATATTTTGTTCTGGGGTGAAATTCAATTGCCAAAATAGCAATACCATAAATCTGGTGTCACAGCTGCTGGCTGGCAAACTATAATAGTGTCCGCCAAAACATATATTTTGTTCTGGGGTGAAATTCAATTGCCAAAATAGCAATCCCCTAAATCTGGTGTCCCAGCACTGGCTGGCAAACTATAATAGTGTCCGCCAAAACATATATTTTGTTCTGGGGTGAAATTCAATTGCCAAAATAGCAATACCATAAATCTGGTGTCACAGCTGTGGCTGGCAAACTATAATAGTGTCCGCCAAAACATATATTTTGTTCTGGGGTGAAATTCAATTGCCAAAATAGCAATCCCATAAATCTGGTGTCCCAGCACTGGCTGGCAAACTATAATAGTGTCCGCCAAAACATATATTTTGTTCTGGGGTGAAATTCACTTGCCAAAATAGCAATACCCTAAATCTGGTGTCCCAGCACTGGCTGGCAAACTATAATAGTGTCAGCGAAAACATATATTTTGTTCTGGGGTGAAATTCAATTGCCAAAATAACAATACCATAAATCTGGTGTCACAGCTGTGGCTGGCAAACTATAATAGTGTCCGTCAAAACATATATTTTGTTCTGGGGTTAAATTCAATTGCCAAAATAGCAATACCATAAATCTGGTGTCACAGCTGAGGCTGGCAAACTATAATAGTGTTCACCAAAACATATATTTTGTTCTGGGGTGAAATTCACTTGCCAAAATAGCAATCCCCTAAATCTGGTGTCCCAGCACTGGCTGGCAAACTATAATAGTGTCAGCGAAAACATATATTTTGTTCTGCGGTGAAATTCAATTGCCAAAATAACAATACCATAAATCTGGTGTCACAGCTGTGGCTGGCAAACTATAATAGTGTCCGTCAAAACATATATTTTGTTCTCGGGTTAAATTCAATTGCCAAAATAGCAATCCCCTAAATCTGGTGTCCCAGCACTGGCTGGCAAACTATAATAGTGTCCGACAAAACATATATTTTGTTCTGGGGAGAAATTCAATTGCGAAAATAGCAATCCCCTCAATCTGGTGTCCCAGCACTGGCTGGCAAACTGTAATAGTGTCCGCCAAAACATACATTTTGTTCTGGGGTGAAAATCACTTACCAAAATAGCCATCCCCTAAATCTGGTGTCCCAGCACTGGCTGGTAAACTATAATTGTGTCAGCGAAAACATATATTTTGTTCTGGGGTTAAATTCAATTGCCAATATAGCAATACCATAAATCTGGTGTCCCAGCACTGGCTGGCAAACTATAATAGTGTCCGACAAAACATATATTTTGTTCTGTGGTGAAATTCAATTGCCAAAATAGCAATACCATAAATCTGGTGTCACAGCTGTGGCTGGCAAACTACAATAGGGTCCGCGAAAACATATATTTTGTTCTGGGGTGAAATTCACTTGCCAAAATAGCAATCCCCCAAATCTGGTGTCCCAGAACTGGTTGGCAATCTATAATAGTGTCCGCCAAAACATATATTTTGTTCTCGGGTGAAATTCACATGCCAAAATAGCAATCCCTCAAATCTGGTGTCCCGGCACTGGCTGGCAAACTATAATAGTGTCAGAGAAAACATATATTTTGTTCTGGGGTGAAATTCAATTGCCAAAATAGCAATACCATAAATCTGGTGTCACAGCTGTGGCTGGCAAACTACAATAGTGTCCGCCAGAACATATCATTTGTTCTGAGGTTAAATTCCCTTTGCTAAAATAGCAATCCCCTAATTTTGGTGTCCCAGCACTGGCTGGCAAACTATAATAGTGTCCGACAAAATATATATTTTGTTCTGGGGTGAAATTCAATTGCGAAAATAGCAATCCCCTAAATCTGGTGTCCCAGCACTGGCTAGCAAACTGTAATAGTGTCCGCCAAAACATATATTTTGTTCTGGGGTGAAAATCACTTGCCAAAATAGCAATCCCCTAAATCTGGTGTCCCAGCACTGGCTGGCAAACTATAATAGTGTCAGCGAAAACATATATTTTGTTCTGGGGTGAAATTCAATTGCCAAAATAACAATAACATAAATCTGGTGTCACAGCACTGGCTGGCAAACTACAATAGTGTCCGCCAAAACATATATTTTGTTCTGGGGTGAAATTCCCTTTGCTAAAATAGCAATCCCCTAAATCTGGTGTCCCAGCACTGGTTGGCAAACTGTAATAGTGTCCGCCAAAACATACATTTTGTTCTGGGGTGAAAATCACTTACTAAAATAGCAATCCCCTCAATCTGGTGTCCTAGCACTGGCTGGCAAACCATAATAGTGTCAGTGAAAACATATATTTTGTTCTGGGGTGAAATTCAATTGCCAAAATAAAAATACCATAAATCTGGTGTCACAGCTGTGGCTGGCAAACTATAATGGTGTCCGTCAAAACATATATTTTGTTCTGGGGTTAAATTCAATTGCCCAAATAGCAATACCATAAATCTGGTGTCACAGCTGTGGCTAGCAAACTATAATAGTGTCCGCCAAAACATATATTTTTTCTGGGTGAAATTCAATTGCCAAAATAGCAATACCATAAATCTGGTGTCACAGCTGTGGCTGGCAAACTACAATAGTGTCCGCCAAAACATATATTTTGTTCTGGGGTAAAAATCACTTACCAAAATAGCAATCCCTAAATCTGGTGTCCCAGCACTGGCTGGAAAACTATAATATTGTCAGCGAAAACATATATTTTGTTCTGGGGTGAAATTCAATAGCCAAAATAACAATACCATAAATCTGGTGTCACAGCTGTGGCTGGCAAAGTATCATAGTGTTCACCAAAACATATATTTTGTTCTGGGGTGAAATTCAATTGCCAAAATAGCAATCGCCTAAATCTGGTGTCCCAGAACTTGCTGACAAACTATAATAGTGTCTGCCAAAACATATATTTTGTTCTGGGGTGAAATTCACTTTCCAAAAGAGCAATCCCCTAAATCTGGTGTCCCAGCACTGGCTGGCAAACTATAATAGTGTCAGCGAAAACATATATTTTGTTCTGGGGTGAAATTCAATTGCCAAAATAACAATAACATAAATCTGGTGTCACAGCTGTGGCTGGCAAACTATAATAGTGTCCTTCAAAACATATATTTTGTTCTGGGGTTAAATTCAATTGCCAAAATAGCAATCCCCTAAATCTGGTGTCCCAGCACTAGCTGGCAAACTATAATAGTGTTCGACAAAACATATATTTTGTTCTGGGGAGAAATTTAATTGCGAAAATAGCAATCCCCTCAATCTGGTGTCCCAGCACTGGCTCGCAAACTGTAATCGTGTCCGCCAAAACATATATTTTGTTCTGGGGTGAAAATCACTTACCAAAATAGCCATCCCCTAAATCTGGTGTCCCAGCACTGGCTGGTAAACTATAATAGTGTCAGCGAAAACATATATTTTGTTCTGGGGTGAAATTCAATTGCCAAAATAAAAATACCATAAATCAGGTGTCACAGCTGTGGCTGGCAAACTATAATAGTGTCCGTCAAAACATATATTTTGTTCTGGGGTTAAATTCTAATGCCAAAATAGCAATACCATAAATCTGGTGTCCCAGCACTGGCTGGCAAACTATAATAGTGTCCGACAAAACATATATTTTGTTCTGTGGTGAAATTCAATTGCCAAAATAGCAATACCATAAATCTGGTGTCACAGCTGTGGCTGTCAAACTATAATAGTGTCCGCCAAAACATATATTTTGTTCTGGGGTTAAATTCAATTGCCAAAATAGCAATACCATAAATCTGGTGTCACAGCTGTGGCTGGCAAACTATAATAGTGTCCGCCAAAACATATATTTTGTTCTGGGGTGAAATTCAATTGCCAAAATAGCAATACCATAAATCTGGTGTCACAGCTTGTGGCTGGCAAACTATAATAGTGTCCTCCAAAACATATATTTTTTTCTTGGGTGAAATTCCATTGCCAAAATTGCAATCCCCTAAATCTGGTGTCCCAGCACTAGCTGGCAAACTATGTGTCCGCCAAAACATGTTTTTTGTTCTGGGGAGAAATTCAATTGCCAAAATAGCAATACCATAAATCTGGTGTCACAGCTGTGGCTGGCAAACTATAATAGTGTCCTCCAAAACATATATTTTTTTCTTGGGTGAAATTCCATTGCCAAAATTGCAATCCCCTAAATCTGGTGTCCCAGCACTGGCTGGCAATCTATGTGTCCGCCAAAACATGTATTTTGTTCTGGGGAGAAATTCAATTGCCAAAATAGCAATACCATAAATCTGGTGTCACAGCTGTGGCTGGCAAACTATAATAGTGTCCGCCAAAACATATATTTTGTTCTGGGGTGAGATTCAATTGCCAAAAGAGCAATCCCCTAAATCTAGTGTCCCAGCACTGGCTGGCAAACTATAATAGTGTTTGCCAAAATATATATTATGTTCTGGGGTGAAATTCCATTGCCTAAATAATAATACCAAAAATCTGGTGTCACAGCTGTGGCTGGCAAACTACAATAGTGTCCGCCAAAACATATATTTTGTTCTGGGGTGAAATTCAATTGCCAAAATAGCAATCCCCTAAATCTGGTGTCCCAGCACTGGCTGACAATCTATAATAGTGTCTGCCAAAACATATATTTTGTTCTGGGGTGAAATTCACTTTCCAAAAGAGCAATCCCCTAAATCTGGTGTCCCAGCACTGGCTGGCAAACTATAATAGTGTCAGCTAAAACATATATTTTGTTCTGGGGTGAAATTCAATTGCCAAAATAACAGTAACATAAATCTGGTCTCACAGCTGTGGCTGGCAAACTATAATAGTGTCCGTCAAAACATATATTTTGTTCTAGGGTTAAATTCAATTGCCAAAATAGCAATCCCCTAAATCTGGTGTCCCAGCACTGGCTTGCAAACTATAATAGTGTCCGACAAAACATATATTTTGTTCTGGGGAGAAATTCAATTGCGAAAATAGCAATCCCCTCAATCTGGTGTCCCAGCACTGGCTGGCAAACTGTAATAGTGTCTGCCAAAACATATATTTTGTTCTGGGGTGAAAATCACTTACCAAAATAGCAATCCCCTAAATCTGGTGTCCCAGCACTGGCTGGTAAACTATAATGGTGTCAGCGAAAACATATATTTGTTCTGGGGTGAAATTCAATTGCCAAAATAACAATACCATAAATCTGGTGTCACAGTTGTGGCTGGCAAACTATAATAGTGTCCGTCAAAACATATATTTTGTTCTGGGGTTAAATTCAATTGCCAAAATAGCAATACCATAAATCTGGTGTCACAGCTGTGGCTGGCAAACTATAATAGTGTCCTCTAAAACATATTTTTTGTTCTGTAGTGAAATTCAATTGCCAAAATAGCAATACCATAAATATGGTGTCACAGCTGTGGCTGGAAAACTATGATAGTGTAAGCCAAAACATATATTTTGTTCTGGGGTTAAATTCAATTGCCAAAATAGCAATAGCATAAATCTGGTGTCACAGCTGTGGCTGGCAAACTATAATAGTGTCCGCCAAAACATATATTTTGTTCTTGGGTGAAATTCACTTGCCAAAATTGCAATCCCCTAAATCTGGTGTCCCAGCACTGGCTGGCAAACTATGTGTCCGCCAAAACATGTATTTTGTTCTGGGGAGTAATTCAATTGCCAAAATATCAATATCATAAATCTGGTGTCACAGCTGTGGCTGGCAAACTATAATAGTGTCCGCCAAAACATATATTTTGTTCTGGGGTGAAATTCACTTGCCAAAAGAGCAATCCTCTAAATCTAGTGTCCCAGCACTGGCTGGCAAACTACTATAGTGTTTGCCAAAACATATATTAAGTTCTGGGGTGAAATTCCATTGATAAAATAGTAATACCAAAAATCTGGTGTCACAGCTCTGGCTGGCAAACTACAATATTGTCCGCCAAAACATATAATTTTTTCTGAGGTTAAATTCCCTTTGCTAAAATAGCAATCCCCTAAATCTGATGTCCCAGCACTAGCTGGCAAACTATAATAGTGTCCGACAAAATATATATTTTGTTCTGGGGTGAAATTCACTTGCCAAAATAGCAATCCCCTAAATCTGGTGTCCCAGCACTTGCTGGCAAACTATAATAGTGTCCGTCAAAACATATATTTTGTTCTGAGGTGAAATTCAATTGCCAAAATATCAATACCATAAATCTGGTGTCACAGCTGTGGCTGGCAAACTACAATAGGATCCGCCAAAACATATATTTTGTTCTGGGGTGAAATTCACTTGCCAAAATAGCAATCCCCCTAATCTGGTGTCCCAGAACTGGTTGGCAATCTATAATAGTGTCCGTCAAAACATATATTTTGATCTGGGGTTAAATTCAATTGCCAAAATAGCAATACCATAAATCTGGTGTCACAGCTGTGGCTGGCAAACTATAATAGTGTTCACCAAAACATATATTTTGTTCTGGGGTGAAATTCAATTGCCAAAATAGCAATCCCTTAAATCTGGTGTCCCAGCACTGGCTGACAAACTATAATAGTGTCTGCCAAAACATATATTTTGTTCTGGGGTGAAATTCACTTTCCAAAAGAGCAATCCCCTAAATCTGGTGTCCCAGCACTGGCTGGCAAACTATAATAGTGTCAGCGAAAACATATATTTTGTTCTGGGGTGAAATTCAATTGCCAAAATAACAATAACATAAATCTGGTGTCACAGCTGTGGCTGGCAAACTATAATAGTGTCCGTCAAAACATATATTTTGTTCTGGGGTTAAATTCAATTGCCAAAATAGCAATCCCCTAAATCTGGTGTCCCAGCACTGGCTGGCAAACTATAATAGTGTCCGACAAAACATGTATTTTGTTCTGGGGAGAAATTCAATTGCGAAAATAGCAATCCCCTCAATCTGGTGTCCCAGCACTGGCTGGCAAACTGTCATAGTGTCCGCCAAAACATATATTTTGTTCTGGGGTGAAAATCACTTACCAAAATAGCAATCCCCTAAATCTGGTGTCCCAGCACTGGCTGGTAAACTATAATAGTGTCAGCGAAAACATATATTTGTTCTGGGGTGAAATTAAATTGCCAAAATAACAATAACATAAATCTGGTGTCACAGTTGTGGCTGGCAAACTATAATAGTGTCCGTCAAAACATATATTTTGTTCTGGGGTTAAATTCAATTGCCAAAATAGCAATACCATAAATCTGGTGTCACAGCTGTGGCTGGCAAACTATAATAGTGTCCTCCAAAACATATTTTTTGTTCTGGAGTTAAATTCAATTGCCAAAATAGCAATACCATAAATCTGGTGTCACAGCTGTGGCTGGAAAACTATGATAGTGTAAGTGAAAACATATATTTTGTTCTGGGGTTAAATTCAATTGCCAAAATAGCAATACCATAAATCTGGTGTCACAGCTGTGGCTGGCAAACTATAATAGTGTCCGCCAAAACATATATTTTGTTCTTGGGTGAAATTCACTTGCCAAAATTGCAATCCCCTAAATCTGGTGTCCCAGCACTGGCTGGCAAACTATGTGTCCGCCAAAACATGTATTTTGTTCTGGGGAGTAATTCAATTGCCAAAATATCAATATCATAAATCTGGTGTCACAGCTGTGGCTGGCAAACTATAATAGTGTCCGCCAAAACATATATTTTGTTCTGGGGTGAAATTCACTTGCCAAAAGAGCAATCCTCTAAATCTAGTGTCCCAGCACTGGCTGGCAAACTACTATAGTGTTTGCCAAAACATATATTAAGTTCTGGGGTGAAATTCCATTGATAAAATAGTAATACCAAAAATCTGGTGTCACAGCTCTGGCTGGCAAACTACAATAGTGTCCGCCAAAACATATAATTTTTCTGAGGTTAAATTCCCTTTGCTAAAATAGCAATCCCCTAAATCTGATGTCCCAGCACTAGCTGGCAAACTATAATAGTGTCCGACAAAATATATATTTTGTTCTGGGGTGAAAATCACTTGCCAAAATAGCAATCCCCTAAATCTGGTATCCCAGCACTGGCTGGCAAACTATAATAGTGTCTGTCAAAACATATATTTTGTTCTGGGGTGAAATTCACTTGCCAAAATAGCAATCCCCTAAATCTGGTGTCCCAGCACTTGCTGGCAAACTATAATAGTGTCCGTCAAAACATATATTTTGTTCTGAGGTGAAATTCAATTGCCAAAATAGCAATACCATAAATCTGGTGTCACAGCTGTGGCTGGCAAACTACAATAGGATCCGCCAAAACATATATTTTGTTCTGGGGTGAAATTCACTTGCCAAAATAGCAATCCCCTAATCTGGTGTCCCAGAACTGGTTGGCAATCTATAATAGTGTCCGTCAAAACATATATTTTGTTCTGGGGTTAAATTCAATTGCCAAAATAGCAATACCATAAATCTGGTGTCACAGCTGTGGCTGGCAAACTATAATAGTGTTCACCAAAACATATATTTTGTTCTGGGGTGAAATTCAATTGCCAAAATAGCAATCCCTTAAATCTGGTGTCCCAGCACTGGCTGACAAACTATAATAGTGTCTGCCAAAACATATATTTTGTTCTGGGGTGAAATTCACTTTCCAAAAGAGCAATCCCCTAAATCTGGTGTCCCAGCACTGGCTGGCAAACTATAATAGTGTCAGCGAAAACATATATTTTGTTCTGGGGTGAAATTCAATTGCCAAAATAACAATAACATAAATCTGGTGTCACAGCTGTGGCTGGCAAACTATAATAGTGTCCGTCAAAACATATATTTTGTTCTGGGGTTAAATTCAATTGCCAAAATAGCAATCCCCTAAATCTGGTGTCCCAGCACTGGCTGGCAAACTATAATAGTGTCCGACAAAACATATATTTTGTTCTGGGGAGAAATTCAATTGCGAAAATAGCAATCCCCTCAATCTGGTGTCCCAGCACTGGCTGGCAAACTGTCATAGTGTCCGCCAAAACATATATTTTGTTCTGGGGTGAAAATCACTTACCAAAATAGCAATCCCCTAAATCTGGTGTCCCAGCACTGGCTGGTAAACTATAATAGTGTCAGCGAAAACATATATTTGTTCTGGGGTGAAATTCAATTGCCAAAATAACAATACCATAAATCTGGTGTCACAGTTGTGGCTGGCAAACTATAATAGTGTCCGTCAAAACATATATTTTGTTCTGGGGTTAAATTCAATTGCCAAAATAGCAATACCATAAATCTGGTGTCACAGCTGTGGCTGGCAAACTATAATAGTGTCCTCCAAAACATATTTTTTGTTCTGGAGTTAAATTCAATTGCCAAAATAGCAATACCATAAATCTGGTGTCACAGCTGTGGCTGGAAAACTATGATAGTGTAAGTGAAAACATATATTTTGTTCTGGGGTTAAATTCAATTGCCAAAATAGCAATACCATAAATCTGGTGTCACAGCTGTGGCTGGCAAACTATAATAGTGTCCGCCAAAACATATATTTTGTTCTTGGGTGAAATTCACTTGCCAAAATTGCAATCCCCTAAATCTGGTGTCCCAGCACTGGCTGGCAAACTATGTGTCCGCCAAAACATGTATTTTGTTCTGGGGAGTAATTCAATTGCCAAAATATCAATATCATAAATCTGGTGTCACAGCTGTGGCTGGCAAACTATAATAGTGTCCGCCAAAACATATATTTTGTTCTGGGGTGAAATTCACTTGCCAAAAGAGCAATCCTCTAAATCTAGTGTCCCAGCACTGGCTGGCAAACTACTATAGTGTTTGCCAAAACATATATTAAGTTCTGGGGTGAAATTCCATTGATAAAATAGTAATACCAAAAATCTGGTGTCACAGCTCTGGCTGGCAAACTACAATAGTGTCCGCCAAAACATATAATTTTTCTGAGGTTAAATTCCCTTTGCTAAAATAGCAATCCCCTAAATCTGATGTCCCAGCACTAGCTGGCAAACTATAATAGTGTCCGACAAAATATATATTTTGTTCTGGGGTGAAAATCACTTGCCAAAATAGCAATCCCCTAAATCTGGTATCCCAGCACTGGCTGGCAAACTATAATAGTGTCTGTCAAAACATATATTTTGTTCTGGGGTGAAATTCACTTGCCAAAATAGCAATCCCCTAAATCTGGTGTCCCAGCACTTGCTGGCAAACTATAATAGTGTCCGTCAAAACATATATTTTGTTCTGAGGTGAAATTCAATTGCCAAAATAGCAATACCATAAATCTGGTGTCACAGCTGTGGCTGGCAAACTACAATAGGATCCGCCAAAACATATATTTTGTTCTGGGGTGAAATTCACTTGCCAAAATAGCAATCCCCTAATCTGGTGTCCCAGAACTGGTTGGCAATCTATAATAGTGTCCGTCAAAACATATATTTTGTTCTGGGGTTAAATTCAATTGCCAAAATAGCAATACCATAAATCTGGTGTCACAGCTGTGGCTGGCAAACTATAATAGTGTTCACCAAAACATATATTTTGTTCTGGGGTGAAATTCAATTGCCAAAATAGCAATCCCTTAAATCTGGTGTCCCAGCACTGGCTGACAAACTATAATAGTGTCTGCCAAAACATATATTTTGTTCTGGGGTGAAATTCACTTTCCAAAAGAGCAATCCCCTAAATCTGGTGTCCCAGCACTGGCTGGCAAACTATAATAGTGTCAGCGAAAACATATATTTTGTTCTGGGGTGAAATTCAATTGCCAAAATAACAATAACATAAATCTGGTGTCACAGCTGTGGCTGGCAAACTATAATAGTGTCCGTCAAAACATATATTTTGTTCTGGGGTTAAATTCAATTGCCAAAATAGCAATCCCCTAAATCTGGTGTCCCAGCACTGGCTGGCAAACTATAATAGTGTCCGACAAAACATGTATTTTGTTCTGGGGAGAAATTCAATTGCGAAAATAGCAATCCCCTCAATCTGGTGTCCCAGCACTGGCTGGCAAACTGTCATAGTGTCCGCCAAAACATATATTTTGTTCTGGGGTGAAAATCACTTACCAAAATAGCAATCCCCTAAATCTGGTGTCCCAGCACTGGCTGGTAAACTATAATAGTGTCAGCGAAAACATATATTTGTTCTGGGGTGAAATTAAATTGCCAAAATAACAATAACATAAATCTGGTGTCACAGTTGTGGCTGGCAAACTATAATAGTGTCCGTCAAAACATATATTTTGTTCTGGGGTTAAATTCAATTGCCAAAATAGCAATACCATAAATCTGGTGTCACAGCTGTGGCTGGCAAACTATAATAGTGTCCTCCAAAACATATTTTTTGTTCTGGAGTTAAATTCAATTGCCAAAAAAGCAATACCATAAATCTGGTGTCACAGCTGTGGCTGGAAAACTATGATAGTGTAAGTGAAAACATATATTTTGTTCTGGGGTTAAATTCAATTGCCAAAATAGCAATACCATAAATCTGGTGTCACAGCTGTGGCTGGCAAACTATAATAGTGTCCGCCAAAACATATATTTTGTTCTTGGGTGAAATTCACTTGCCAAAATTGCAATCCCCTCAATCTGGTGTCCCAGCACTGGCTGGCAAACTATGTGTCCGCCAAAACATGTATTTTGTTCTGGGGAGTAATTCAATTGCCAAAATATCAATACCATAAATCTGGTGTCACAGATGTGGCTGACAAACTATAATAGTGTCCGGCAAAACATAAATTTTGTTCTGGGGTGAAATTCAATTGCCAAAATAGCAATCCCCTAAATCTGGTGTCCCAGCACTGGCTGGAAAAATATAAGAGTGTCCGACAAAATATATATTTTGTTCTGGGGTGAAAATCACTTACCAAAATAGCAATCCCCTAAATCTGGGGTCCCAGCACTGGCTGGTAAACTATAATAGTGTCAGCGAAAACATATATTTTGTTCTGGGGTGAAATTCAATTGCCAAAATAACAATACCATAAATCTGGTGTCACAGCTGTGGCTGGCAAACTATAATAGTGTCCGTCAAAACATATATTATGTTCTTGTGTGAAATTCACTTGCCAAAATTGCAATCCCCTAAATCTGGTGTCCCAGCACTGGCTGGCAAACTATGTGTCCGCCAAAACATGTATTTTGTTTGGGGAATAATTCAATTGCCAAAATATCAATACCATAAATCTGGTGTCACAGCTGTGGCTGGCAAATTATAATAGTGTCCGCCAAAACATATATTTTGTTCTGGGGTGAAATTCACTTGCCAAAAGAGCAATCCCCTAAATCTGGTGTCCCAGCACTGGCTGGCAAACTATAATAGTGTTTGCCAAAACATATATTATGTTCTGGTGTGAAATTAAATTGCCAAAATAGCAATCCCCTAAATCTAGTTTCCCAGCACTGGCTGGCAAACTGTAATAGTGTCCGCCAAAACATATATTTTGTTCTGGGGTGAAAATCACTTGCCAAAATAGCAATCCCCTAAATCTGGTGTCCCAGCACTGGCTGGCAAACTATAACAGTGTCAGCGAAAACATATATTTTGATCTCGGGTGAAATTCAATTGCCAAAATAACAATACCATAAATCTGGTGTCACAGCACTGGCTGGCAAACTATAATAGTGTCCGACAAAACATATATTTTGTTCTGGGGTTAAATTCAATTGCCAAAATAGCAATCCCTTAATCTGGTGTCCCAGCACTGGCTGGCAAACTATAATAGTGTCTGACAAAACATATATTTTGTTCTGGGGAGAAATTCACTTACCAAAATAGCCATCCCCTTAATCTGGTGTCCCAGCACTGGCTGGTAAACTATAATAGTGTCAGCGAAAACATATATTTTGTTCTGGGGTGAAATTCAATTGCCAAAATAACAATACCATAAATCTGGTGTCACAGCTGTGGCTGGCAAACTATAATAGTGTCCGTCAAAACATATATTTTGTTCTGGGGTTAAATTCAATTGCCAAAATAGCAATACCATAAATCTGGTGCCACAGCTGTGGCTGGCAAACTATAATAGTGTTCACCAAAACATATATTTTGTTCTGGGGTGAAATTCTATTGCCAAAATAGCAATCCCCTAAATCTGGTGTCCCAGCACTGGCTGACAAACTATAATAGTGTCTGCCAAAACATATATTTTGTTCTGGGGTGAAATTCACTTTTCAAAAGAGCAATCCCCTAAATCTGGTGTCCCAGCACTGGCTGGCAAACTATAATAGTGTCAGCGAAAACATATATTTTGTTCTGGGGTGAAATTCAATTGCCAAAATAACAATAACATAAATCTGGTGTCACAGCTGTGGCTGGCAAACTATAATAGTGTCCGTCAAAACATATATTTTGTTCTGGGGTTAAATTCAATTGCCAAAATAGCAATCCCCTAAATCTGGTGTCCCAGCACTGGCTGGCAAACTATAATAGTGTCCGACAAAATATATATTTTGTTCTGGGGTGAAAATCACTTACCAAAATATCAATCCCCTAAATCTGGGGTCCCAGCACTGGCTGGTAAACTATAATAGTGTCAGCGAAAACATATACTTGTTCTGGGGTGAAATTCAATTGCCAAAATAACAATACCATAAATCTGGTGTCACATTTGTGGCTGGCAAACTATAATAGTGTCCGTTAAAACATATATTTTGTTCTGGGGTTAAATTCAATTGCCAAAATAGCAATTCCATAAATCTGGTGTCACAGCTGTGGCTGGCAAACTATAATAGTGTCCTCCAAAACATATATTTTGTTCTGGGGTTAAATTCAATTGCCAAAATAGCAATACCATAAATCTGGTGTCACAGCTGTGGCTGGCAAACTACAATAGGATCCGCCAAAACATATATTTTGTTCTGGGGTGAAATTCACTTGCCAAAATAGCAATCCCCCTAATCTGGTGTCCCAGAACTGGTTGGCAATCTATAATAGTGTCCGTCAAAACATATATTTTGTTCTGGGGTTAAATTCAATTGCCAAAATAGCAATACCATAAATCTGGTGTCACAGCTGTGGCTGGCAAACTATAATAGTGTTCACCAAAACATATATTTTGTTCTGGGGTGAAATTCAATTGCCAAAATAGCAATCCCTTAAATCTGGTGTCCCAGCACTGGCTGACAAACTATAATAGTGTCTGCCAAAACATATATTTTGTTCTGGGGTGAAATTCACTTTCCAAAAGAGCAATCCCCTAAATCTGGTGTCCCAGCACTGGCTGGCAAACTATAATAGTGTCAGCGAAAACATATATTTTGTTCTGGGGTGAAATTCAATTGCCAAAATAACAATAACATAAATCTGGTGTCACAGCTGTGGCTGGCAAACTATAATAGTGTCCGTCAAAACATATATTTTGTTCTGGGGTTAAATTCAATTGCCAAAATAGCAATCCCCTAAATCTGGTGTCCCAGCACTGGCTGGCAAACTATAATAGTGTCCGACAAAACATGTATTTTGTTCTGGGGAGAAATTCAATTGCGAAAATAGCAATCCCCTCAATCTGGTGTCCCAGCACTGGCTGGCAAACTGTCATAGTGTCCGCCAAAACATATATTTTGTTCTGGGGTGAAAATCACTTACCAAAATAGCAATCCCCTAAATCTGGTGTCCCAGCACTGGCTGGTAAACTATAATAGTGTCAGCGAAAACATATATTTGTTCTGGGGTGAAATTAAATTGCCAAAATAACAATAACATAAATCTGGTGTCACAGTTGTGGCTGGCAAACTATAATAGTGTCCGTCAAAACATATATTTTGTTCTGGGGTTAAATTCAATTGCCAAAATAGCAATACCATAAATCTGGTGTCACAGCTGTGGCTGGCAAACTATAATAGTGTCCTCCAAAACATATTTTTTGTTCTGGAGTTAAATTCAATTGCCAAAATAGCAATACCATAAATCTGGTGTCACAGCTGTGGCTGGAAAACTATGATAGTGTAAGTGAAAACATATATTTTGTTCTGGGGTTAAATTCAATTGCCAAAATAGCAATACCATAAATCTGGTGTCACAGCTGTGGCTGGCAAACTATAATAGTGTCCGCCAAAACATATATTTTGTTCTTGGGTGAAATTCACTTGCCAAAATTGCAATCCCTAAATCTGGTGTCCCAGCACTGGCTGGCAAACTATGTGTCCGCCAAAACATGTATTTTGTTCTGGGGAGTAATTCAATTGCCAAAATATCAATATCATAAATCTGGTGTCACAGCTGTGGCTGGCAAACTATAATAGTGTCCGCCAAAACATATATTTTGTTCTGGGGTGAAATTCACTTGCCAAAAGAGCAATCCTCTAAATCTAGTGTCCCAGCACTGGCTGGCAAACTACTAATAGTGTTTGCCAAAACATATATTAAGTTCTGGGGTGAAATTCCATTGATAAAATAGTAATACCAAAAATCTGGTGTCACAGCTCTGGCTGGCAAACTACAATAGTGTCCGCCAAAACATATAATTTTTCTGAGGTTAAATTCCCTTTGCTAAAATAGCAATCCCCTAAATCTGATGTCCCAGCACTAGCTGGCAAACTATAATAGTGTCCGACAAAATATATATTTTGTTCTGGGGTGAAAATCACTTGCCAAAATAGCAATCCCCTAAATCTGGTATCCCAGCACTGGCTGGCAAACTATAATAGTGTCTGTCAAAACATATATTTTGTTCTGGGGTGAAATTCACTTGCCAAAATAGCAATCCCCTAAATCTGGTGTCCCAGCACTTGCTGGCAAACTATAATAGTGTCCGTCAAAACATATATTTTGTTCTGAGGTGAAATTCAATTGCCAAAATAGCAATACCATAAATCTGGTGTCACAGCTGTGGCTGGCAAACTACAATAGGATCCGCCAAAACATATATTTTGTTCTGGGGTGAAATTCACTTGCCAAAATAGCAATCCCCTAATCTGGTGTCCCAGAACTGGTTGGCAATCTATAATAGTGTCCGTCAAAACATATATTTTGTTCTGGGGTTAAATTCAATTGCCAAAATAGCAATACCATAAATCTGGTGTCACAGCTGTGGCTGGCAAACTATAATAGTGTTCACCAAAACATATATTTTGTTCTGGGGTGAAATTCAATTGCCAAAATAGCAATCCCTTAAATCTGGTGTCCCAGCACTGGCTGACAAACTATAATAGTGTCTGCCAAAACATATATTTTGTTCTGGGGTGAAATTCACTTTCCAAAAGAGCAATCCCCTAAATCTGGTGTCCCAGCACTGGCTGGCAAACTATAATAGTGTCAGCGAAAACATATATTTTGTTCTGGGGTGAAATTCAATTGCCAAAATAACAATAACATAAATCTGGTGTCACAGCTGTGGCTGGCAAACTATAATAGTGTCCGTCAAAACATATATTTTGTTCTGGGGTTAAATTCAATTGCCAAAATAGCAATCCCCTAAATCTGGTGTCCCAGCACTGGCTGGCAAACTATAATAGTGTCCGACAAAACATGTATTTTGTTCTGGGGAGAAATTCAATTGCGAAAATAGCAATCCCTCAATCTGGTGTCCCAGCACTGGCTGGCAAACTGTCATAGTGTCCGCCAAAACATATATTTTGTTCTGGGGTGAAAATCACTTACCAAAATAGCAATCCCCTAAATCTGGTGTCCCAGCACTGGCTGGTAAACTATAATAGTGTCAGCGAAAACATATATTTGTTCTGGGGTGAAATTAAATTGCCAAAATAACAATAACATAAATCTGGTGTCACAGTTGTGGCTGGCAAACTATAATAGTGTCCGTCAAAACATATATTTTGTTCTGGGGTTAAATTCAATTGCCAAAATAGCAATACCATAAATCTGGTGTCACAGCTGTGGCTGGCAAACTATAATAGTGTCCTCCAAAACATATTTTTTGTTCTGGAGTTAAATTCAATTGCCAAAATAGCAATACCATAAATCTGGTGTCACAGCTGTGGCTGGAAAACTATGATAGTGTAAGTGAAAACATATATTTTGTTCTGGGGTTAAATTCAATTGCCAAAATAGCAATACCATAAATCTGGTGTCACAGCTGTGGCTGGCAAACTATAATAGTGTCCGCCAAAACATATATTTTGTTCTTGGGTGAAATTCACTTGCCAAAATTGCAATCCCCTAAATCTGGTGTCCCAGCACTGGCTGGCAAACTATGTGTCCGCCAAAACATGTATTTTGTTCTGGGGAGTAATTCAATTGCCAAAATATCAATACCATAAATCTGGTGTCACAGATGTGGCTGGCAAACTATAATAGTGTCCGGCAAAACATAAATTTTGTTCTGGGGTGAAATTCAATTGCCAAAATAGCAATCCCCTAAATCTGGTGTCCCAGCACTGGCTGGAAAAATATAAGAGTGTCCGACAAAATATATATTTTGTTCTGGGGTGAAAATCACTTACCAAAATAGCAATCCCCTAAATCTGGGGTCCCAGCACTGGCTGGTAAACTATAATAGTGTCAGCGAAAACATATATTTTGTTCTGGGGTGAAATTCAATTGCCAAAATAACAATACCATAAATCTGGTGTCACAGCTGTGGCTGGCAAACTATAATAGTGTCCGTCAAAACATATATTATGTTCTTGTGTGAAATTCACTTGCCAAAATTGCAATCCCCTAAATCTGGTGTCCCAGCACTGGCTGGCAAACTATGTGTCCGCCAAAACATGTATTTTGTTCTGGGGAATAATTCAATTGCCAAAATATCAATACCATAAATCTGGTGTCACAGCTGTGGCTGGCAAATTATAATAGTGTCCGCCAAAACATATATTTTGTTCTGGGGTGAAATTCACTTGCCAAAAGAGCAATCCCCTAAATCTGGTGTCCCAGCACTGGCTGGCAAACTATAATAGTGTTTGCCAAAACATATATTATGTTCTGGTGTGAAATTAAATTGCCAAAATAGCAATCCCTAAATCTAGTTTCCCAGCACTGGCTGGCAAACTGTAATAGTGTCCGCCAAAACATATATTTTGTTCTGGGGTGAAAATCACTTGCCAAAATAGCAATCCCCTAAATCTGGTGTCCCAGCACTGGCTGGCAAACTATAACAGTGTCAGCGAAAACATATATTTTGATCTCGGGTGAAATTCAATTGCCAAAATAACAATACCATAAATCTGGTGTCACAGCACTGGCTGGCAAACTATAATAGTGTCCGACAAAACATATATTTTGTTCTGGGGTTAAATTCAATTGCCAAAATAGCAATCCCCTTAATCTGGTGTCCCAGCACTGGCTGGCAAACTATAATAGTGTCTGACAAAACATATATTTTGTTCTGGGGAGAAATTCACTTACCAAAATAGCCATCCCCTTAATCTGGTGTCCCAGCACTGGCTGGTAAACTATAATAGTGTCAGCGAAAACATATATTTTGTTCTGGGGTGAAATTCAATTGCCAAAATAACAATACCATAAATCTGGTGTCACAGCTGTGGCTGGCAAACTATAATAGTGTCCGTCAAAACATATATTTTGTTCTGGGGTTAAATTCAATTGCCAAAATAGCAATACCATAAATCTGGTGCCACAGCTGTGGCTGGCAAACTATAATAGTGTTCACCAAAACATATATTTTGTTCTGGGGTGAAATTCTATTGCCAAAATAGCAATCCCCTAAATCTGGTGTCCCAGCACTGGCTGACAAACTATAATAGTGTCTGCCAAAACATATATTTTGTTCTGGGGTGAAATTCACTTTTCAAAAGAGCAATCCCCTAAATCTGGTGTCCCAGCACTGGCTGGCAAACTATAATAGTGTCAG
>JAKVIS010002960.1:0-19580 GCA_033119425.1 Bufotes viridis | reverse complement strand
TCAGTACAAAGATCTCTCCCATCATCTATTTATCCCCAGGACTGTGACTGTGACGAGGGGACATCCTCTGCGTCTGGAGGAAAGAAGGTTTGTACACAAACATAGAAAAGGGTTCTTCACGGTAAGAGCAGTAAGACTATGGAACTCTCTGCCTGAGGAGGTGGTGATGGTGAGTACAATAAAGGAATTCAAGAGGGGCCTGGATGTATTTCTGGAGCGTAATAATATTTCAGGCTATAACTACTAAAGATGGGTCGTTGATCCAGGGAGTTATTCTGACTGCCTGATTGGAGTCGGGAAGGAATTTTTTCCCTTAAGTGGGGAAAATTGGCTCTACCTCACAGGGTTTTTTTGCCTTCCTCTGGATCAACTTGCAGGAAACAGGTCGAACTGGATGGACAAATGTCTTTTTCGGCCTTATATACTATGTTACTATGTTACTATGTTACTATGTTACTAGGGGAGGCGGGTTGCTTTTAAGTTTCTTTTGGAGATAAGAAAAGAGAAAAGTTGGGCGTTGTTTTTAGTTCGGAGTGGGAAGTGGGTTTATTTAGGACGGCATTTGCATTAGCATTTTTGGGGCTTTTAGATTAGGGGAGTTGGTGAGTGTCAGTGTCAGTAGAGCGGGGTTTGAAGTGTGATGATGTGGACTTATATTTGGACAGGGTTGTGGTTCAGATTCGGAAGTCGAAAACGGATCAGGAAGGTAGGGGTTGCCAGTTTACGTTGTTTGCAGTTCCTGGTTGTTTTATGTGCCCAGTCCGGTGTGTGGAGGGTGATAGTGTGGGATTAGGTAGGGATACGTTGCCTTTTCTCCGGCATGAGGACGGTTCGTTTTTGTCCCGTTTTCAATTTTTGGCGGTGTTCAAGAAATGCTTGAAAGCTCTTGGAGTCGAGGGAACAGGGTATTCTGGGCACCCGTTCAGGATAGGAGCAGTGACGGAGGTGGCCAGATTGGGAGTCAGTGAGGAGGTAATTCGGAAGATTGGGCGTTGGGAATCGGCGAGGTTTCGGTCTTATGTTAGACAGTTTTTTTTTTATAGATATGATGCGGGCAATGTTTGCTTTAGTGTTAATTCTTCTTTTGTTTGATTTCAGGTTCGACAGCAGCTTTGGTGTGGATGTAGGGCACTCCTATGTGTTTTGGGGGCAGTTAGAGCGGGTGTGTGGCCGAACTGGCCCCTGACCCTTAACCCTAATACTGACCCCCAAACCCTAAGTCTAATACTAGTCTCTAGATCTAATATTGACCCCTAATGCTAATACAATGCCATACTGACCCCTAACCCTAAGGCCTCATTCACACGACAGTATTTTGCGGACCGTATACTGGCCGTTTTTTCAGTTCAGTATACTGACAGTATACTGAACCATTCACTTCAATGGGACCGCAAAAATACTGAAGTGTCTCCGTATGCCTTCCGTTTCCGTTTTTCCGTTCCGCTTAAATATAGAACATGTCCTATTCTTGTCCGCAAATCACGTTCAGTGGCTCCATTCAAGTCAATGGGTCCGCAAAAAACGGAAAGCATACGGAAGTGCATCCGTATGTCTTCCGTATCCGCTCCGCTTTTTGCGGAACCATCTATTGAAAATGTTAAGACCAGCCCAATTTTTTTCTATGTTATTACTGTATACTGTATATGCCATACGGAAAAACGGAACGGAAAAACGGAACCGAAACGGAAACACAACGGAAGAAAAACGGAACCACTGATCCGCAAAATACGGACCGCAAAATACTGAAAAAGCCATACGGTCGTGTGAATGAGGCCTAATACTGAAAATTAACCCTATGGCTACATTTGCAAAACCGTATGTGTTTTCCCATCCACATCCGCAAAGCAAGAATACTGGCCATGTGCGCTCGACGCTTTGTGGAACACACAAGGGCAGGAAACTGCAATATATATATATAGAAAAATAAATAAAAGCAGACTGATGTACCAGCCCTAAAAAGGGATTTTTGGACCGCTGTTAGGACACTGTCCTTATAGGAGATGAGCCTTTGAGGACTGGAGTGGACACAGAACACTGTCCTAGCTAACGCTTCCCTATTAATTCGGCAGCAGCAGCACTCTCCCTGCTCTAACTAACACTGCAGCTTCAGAATGAACCTAAGATGGATGCTGTTCTTGCTTTTTGATAGGAGGTGGGAGGGTCTGGGAGTGAGGGTATACTGATTGGCTGGAATGTGTCTGCTGACTGTGAGGTACAGAGTCAAAGTTTACTCAATGATGATGTATCGGGGCGGACCGAATTTTTCGGGACATCTCTACCCCTAACCCTAATACTGGCCCCTAACCCAGAACTGACACAAAGTCCAGAACACGGACTGAAGTCAGAGATTAGCACAGCAGAGAAAGATAAAGCAAGATATCCAAGTTCAGCTGCCAGTTTACCCCAAAACCTGCTGGAACCAAAAGAAAGATCAAGTATTGTCTGTTAAACTTTACAAAGTTTAGACTCAGCTTATTCTCTACAAACTACGACTCTCCAATTTATTTCTATGGAGCCTAACCCTGGGGAGCGACGGTATCCAGGTAAGAGCGCCGTGACACAGCAAACTAATAAGGCTGCACCACCAATCGGCATCCCAAAAACCTGGTGCACGATAAGCCCTGGGGCAGCATACTGCAAAGGAATCTTTGTTGGTCTCATGTTAACAAAATGACAAAATTCAGAGGCTTCAGGGGTTAAAAATACAACTTGGCTGTATTTGGTCCAGCAACAAAACAGCGACATCACATAGAGATCAGTTCACACATAACAGTATTCAGAGCACAGATGTTCCACTGTGGCTACTGTGCCTTTCAAGACTGAGACCTTGACTGCAGTTGTCAACAGTTTTATGCCCCAGTAACAGCATCACCTGGGCTGATTGGTGGGAAAGGGGGAGTCCTGAGGGGGAGGGAATGGCAGGTCCCACTGCCAACCTACCTGCCATTCCAAAAAAATTCAGGCCCGGAAATAAAATTTATAAAAACCTCAGCAAAGTAAATTTACTAAGGAAACCCAACTTTCCTGGATTTTTCATCTCACCTACATTAAAAAGTGTGGATGAGATGTACACCCCTCCAGGTGTCTTCCATCTGCCTATGTATTCTACGATAGATAGACAGACAGACAGGGGAAAGACGGACATACAGATAGACAAACAGAGGGACAGACAGACAGACAGATATGGCCACTGTTGATGGTGTTCCAAGGCTTTAGGACTGATGGGCATGATGGTATTAACGCCATTTAGTCCATGGACCGGCAGCTGCAGCAGGTGTTCTTCTTCTGGGTCCTTTTTGAATCCATTTATGGAACCGTTTCAGGCGGGATGGTCTCGTGATATTCTCCTGATCTGTTTTGGATGGTTTTTTCATGATTTTTTCCTCCTCTATTTTAGGTGTTATTTTCATTATTTTCTCCTCCTCTTTTTGGCAGCTTTAAGTTGTTCAATAATTGTCATTTCTTTCTTGATGTTATTCATGGCTGGTCTGATGTTATCTTTCTTGATGTCATTCATGGCTGGTCTGATGTTATCTTTCTTGATGTTATCTATGACTGGTCTGATGTTATCTTTCTTGATGTTATCTATGGCTGGTCTGATGTTATTTTTCTTAATTTGCACTAAAGGCTTTTGAACAACTACAAAATGAAAAGGAAACCATCAGCAGGTAGTAGATATAACAGAATATATACTTTTAACATTATGAGCAATGCAGTAATATAGTGATGCAGCTCATCAGCAGACATGATGCTGAATAATGGGGTAATAGAAGGACCCACAATGTGTGTGATCAGCAGATATGAGAGGTAACCCTAAGCTCTACCTGGACCCCCATTATATATGTTATTACATAGAAATGATTACCTGGCTTCTCCACTCGAACCATCGCTAGATCAGTTGCCTGTTTCTGTTCCCGCCGGCGCCAGGCCTTGATGTACTTGTAACTGTGAGACAGAGAAATGTCCTGACATTAGCCGCTACAGATGATGATCTTCAGTTCCCCATCAGAATATACCCATGACCCCCTCCCCCACTACAGGGGGTGAGCTATAAAGGTGCAGTATATAACAGGCAGGAAGGATATACAATAGTGCTATATTCTATATCACATCATAATACAGGACTGGGAAAGAGTGGACAGCAGTTACATGATTACATCCCTGCCCGATCCTGCCCCTGTATTATAACTTGGCTGCAGTAGTTACTGCGCTCCCTGTAGGTCAGACAATACAGTGTATAGAGAATATTGTGATCTGTAGAGTAGAAGAAAATTGTAAACTCACCAGCAAAAGATGGTAATCACGGCGGCAAGCAATAGAAATCCGCATAGCGGCAGGACAACGCGGTACATGACTGGTAATAAAGACACAAGATGCTCGTTATCAATTCTTATCATAGAGAACATATTCTACAAGACATTGTCCAACATCTCTAGATCCTAGAGGATAATGAGAGTAGAAATAGGAGAGGAAGGACTTGACTACTCACTGTTATTTGCACCAGCGCTGTCCGGACCGGGGTTGTACTCCCTGATCCTGGGAAAGTCACTGTCCATGAAAGAATGAAGAAAAATAAAGACATGAAATCAATGATAGCGGAAGCTGAACCCCAAAACGAGGACAAGAGGCAACGTCAGAAGATGACAATAAATCAGTATTTAGTAAGTGCCCACTAGTGGATGTCATCATTTAAGGCCATGGTTTCAGATTAGAAACCTTACAGCTTTCTTTCTGAAATATCCTCCCTCTTGTTCCAGGGGTTGTGTACGGTTTTGCAGTTCAGCGCCATCCAAGTAAATGGGGCTCAGCTACAATGCCGCACACAGCCCACTGTCCTATAACCTGAGCTCCAAGCCACAGAGATACCAGCCAGATTTGCCTCTAGGACTCGTAATCATGTAAGGATAAATACAATATTCAGCCCCCATTCCGTAAGATAAACCCCGGTGATAATAGCCATTACCTGCAGGTGTTTTTGTGGGCTTTCCGTAAACATAACATATAAAAAAGAAAAGAAAAACAAGAACAATTCTTCTTGAATCCATCGTCTCCAACATCTAACCCTCAAAAGAATCCAGTGCACCCCAACACATAGAACCCTGGACACAGCATTGTGATGTCATACAGCTTCAGTATTCTAAGGGGCGGGGCTCCTGGCTACTGCTGATGTCATCAGAGATCTAGTCTGAATGAAGAACTGTATATAGAGCAGTAATGTTTAAAGGGGAATGCCACTTTTAGTAAACCTTTAACAAAGTCATAAGTATATTGGGCGTTATTTATTAAACTGGTGTGAAGTGGAAATGGCTTAGTTGCCCATAGCAACCAATCAGATTCCACCTTTCAATTTGGGCCACTCCTTTGGAAAGTGAAAGGAGGAATCTGATTCATTGCTATGGGCAAATAAGCCAGTTTTCCGTTACACCAGTTTGATAAATGATCCCCATTATGTACATTATAGCATGAGACTACACAATTATGATACATAATTTATACATTCAGAACTCCTGGGTGGTAATGAGGACTCTCCTTCCCTCTTTTAACCCCTTAAGGACGCATGACGTATCGGTACGTCATTGTTTCCGAGTCCTTAAGGACCCATGACGTACAGGTACGTCATGAGTAGTTTCGATCACTGCTGCTCAGCCGGCAGTGATCGGAACAAGGTACCTGCTGAAATCATTCAGCAGGTACCTTGTTACAATGCCCAGGGGGTCCTGTGACCCCCATATCAGCGATCTCTGCAAACTGCAGGTCAATTCAGACCCACGGTTTGCAGCGCTCTGTGCGATCTCTGGGGATCAGAGAGTTAATGCCCCCAAAGTGTTCATTTTTAACCCCCCTGCAGCCCCCAATCATATTATGGCTGCGGGGGTGCAGGGGAGGGTGGTTGCGGGCGGCGGGAGGCTGTGCGGGCTGTGTCAGCACATTGCACGTCCGTAAAAACCTGCTTTATAAAAATATCAAATGACTGAACTCGTTAGGTGAACGCCATAAAAAGAAAAAAATGGTGTAAATAAGCCATTTATTTGGCACCTTACATCACTAAAAGTGTAATACAAAGCGATCAAAAAGCGTATGCCTCCCAAAATAGTACGAATCAAACCGCCATCTCATCCCGCAAAAAATGAGCCCCTACCTAAAACATTGCTTCTCAGACTAAAACATGATTTTTTTGTTTCAAAAATGCTTTTTAGTGTTAAATGTAAAAAAACCTAAAAAGTAGACATATTGGGTATCTCCATGTCCGTAAAAATCTGCTCTATAAAAATATAACATGACCTAACCCCTCAAGTAAAAACTGTAAAAAAATTAAATAAAAACGTTGTCAAAAGCCAATTTTTTGTCACCTTACATCACAAAAAGTGTAATAGCAAGTGATCAAAAAGACATATTACCCCCAAATAGTGCCAATCTAACCGTCACCTCATCCCGCAAAAAATGAGCCCCTACATAAGACAGTCGCCCAAAAAATAAAAAATAAACTGTGGCTTTCAGAATGTGGAGACACTAAAAATAATTTTTTCAAAAATGCTTTATTATGTAAAACTAAAACAAAAACCCCTAAAAAGTAGTCATATTTGGTATTGTCGCGTCCGTAACAACCTGCTCTATAGAAATAGCACACAATCTAACCTGTCAGTTCAACAATGTAATTAACAAAAGACAAAAACGGTCCCAAAACAGCAATTGTTTTGCAAATTTTCCATTTTAATCAATTTTTCCAGTAACAAAGCAAGGGTTAACAGCCAAACAAAACTCAATATTTATTGCCCTGATTCTCTTGTTTGCACAAACACCCCATATGTGGTCGTAAACTGCTGTATGGCCAAACGGCAGGGCGTAGAAGGAAGGGAACGCCATATGGTTTTTGAAAGGCAGATTTTGCTGGACTGTTTTTTTGACAATATGTCCCATTTGAAGCCCCCCTGATGCACCCCTACAGTAGAAACTCACAAAATTCGACCCCATTTTGGAAACTACGGGATAAGGTGTCAGTTTAGTTGGTACTATTTTAGGGTAAATATGATTTTTGGTTGCTCTATATTACACTTGTTTTGAGACAAGGTAACAAAAAATAGAAATTCTGAAATCTCATCTCCATTTGCCAATAACTCTTGAGGAACACCTAAAGGGTTAACAAAGTTTATAAAACTGGTTTTGAATACCTTGAGGGGTGTAGTTTCTTAGATAGAGTCACTTTTATGGAGTTTCTACTCTAGGGGTGCATCGGGGGGCTTCAAATGGGACATGGTGTCAAAAAAACAGTCTAGCAAAATCCACCTTCCAAAAACCATTTGGCGTTCCTTTCCTTCTGCGCCCTGCAGTTTGGCCATACAGCAGTTTACAACCCCATATTGGATGTTCGTTCAAACTACAGAATCGGGGGAATAAATATTAAGTTTTGTTTGGCTGTTAACCCTTGCTTTGTACTGAAAAAAATGGATTAAAATGGAAAAGTTTCCAAAAAATCGAAATTCTGAAATTTTATCTCCTCTTGTCGAAAACCTAAAGGGTTAATTACGTTTGTAAAATCAGTTTTGAATACCTTGAGGGGTGTAGTTTCTAGAATGGGGTAATTTTTGGGTGGTTTCTATTATGTAAGCCTCACAAAGTGACTTCAGACCTGAACTGGTCCCTAAAAAGTGGGTTTTAGAAAATTTCTGAAAAATTTCAAGATTTGCTTCTAAACTTCTAAGCCTTATAACGTCCCCAAAAAATGAAATAGCATTCCCAAAATGATCGATACATGAAGTAGACATATGGGGAATGTAAATCAATAACTATTTTTGGCGGTATTACTATGTATTATAGAAGTAGAGAAATTGAAACTTGGAAAATTGCAAATTTTTCTAAATTTTGGGTAAATTTTGTATTTTTTCATTTTACCACTGTCATGAAGTACAATATGTGATGAAAAAAAATTCTCTGAATGGCCTAGATAAGAAAAAGCGTTTTAAAGTTATCACCACATAAAGTGACACTGGTCAGATTTGCAAAAAATGGCTGAGTCCTTAGGGTGAAATAGGGCTGAGTCCTTAAGGTCCCTTTCACACGGGCGAGTTTTCCGCGCGGGTGCAATGCGTGAGGAGGACGCATTGCACCCGCACTGAATCCGGACCCATTCACTTCTATGGGGCTGTGCACATGACAGTTGATTTTCACACATCACTTTTGCGATGCATGAAAATCGCAGCATGCTCTATCTTCTGCGTTTTTAACGGAACGCAGGCCCCATAGAAGTGAATGGGGCTGCGGGAAAATCGCAAGCATCTGCAAGCAAGTGCGGATGCTTTGCGATGTTCCCGCATGGTTGCTATACAACCATCGGCATGTGTAACCGGTTCTGTATTATTTCACATTATAACATAGTTATAATGTAAAATAATACCCTTGGCCATCTTCCTAATATTTAAACCGGTGCAGAATGGGTTAAAAATAATAAACTAATAATAACTTACCTGGTCCATTTGATCGCGAAGCCCGGCATCCTCTCCGTTAGCTTGCTAGTAGGAAAAGGACCTGTGATGATGTCACATGGTCACATGGCCCAATCACATGCTCCATCACTATAGTGATGGAGCAGGTGATTGGGCCATGTGATGCTGTGACATCATCACAGGTCCTTTTCCTACTAGCAAGCTAACAGAGAGGATGCCGGGCTTCACATGGTCACATGGTCACATGGACCAATCACATGCTCCATCACTATAGTCACATGGTCACATGGACCAATATAGTCACATGGTCACATGGACCAATCACATGCTCCATCACTATAGTGATGGAGCAGGTGATTGGGCCATGTGATGCTGTGACATCATCACAGGTCCTTTTCCTACTAGCAAGCTAACAGAGAGGATGCCGGGCTTCGCGATCAAATGGACCAGGTAAGTTATTATTAGTTTATTATTTTTAACCCATTCTGCACCGGTTTAAACATTAGGAAGATGGCCAAGGGTATTATTTTACATTATAACTATGTTATAATGTGAAATAATACCAGCGGGACAATTTCTGACCCAAACATGCACTTCTGTGAAGAAGTGCAGGTTCGGGTCTGGGTACCAAAGTGCCGATTTTCTCCCGCGTGTGCAAAACGCATGACAGCGCTTTGCACTCGCAGGGAAAAATCGCGGCGATTCCCGCAACGCGCCCGCACTGTTTGACGGAGTGCACCCGCAACGCCCGTGTGAAAGAGGCCTAAGGGGTTAAAAGTCTGTGGGGGCCATTTATTGAGACCAGCATTCTAGACGCCGTACTAATAACCCCTATATGTGGCTATGAATCTGCTGAGTTTTTGAAGCGCCGCCGGCCTCTACATAATTCCGCGTATCAAGCGCCAGTCTTTTTGTATGATAGTTGCCTTGCTGGCTTACATTTAGATCATTTTCTGTGTCTAAAAGAGGCATGTCCCTTTCACTTTTTTAGACCTGGCTTGAGCTGGGAAAAGTCGTAGATTGCGGCGCAACTAACTATTACAACGCAATCTGCGCCTGAAATATACCTAATGGAGGTGTATTTCAGGATAATAAATAACCCTCTATATATCCTTCTTGATATGGAGCATCTCCATGCCAGGGGTGCACCTAGACTTTCTGCTGCCTGAGGCGAAAACTGAAACTGCGCCCCCCTTTCCCAATGCCAATTTCTTAAACTAACCTCTACCTTCAGCCCATGGCCCTTCGGCTGCCCCCCCATCTTATCAATTCCCGGTGCTGCTTGAGGCGATCGCCTCACCTGACCTCATTGGTGGTGCACCCCTCATCTCAAGTCCGACCATATCATTCTCCATGAATCTATACCTCTTCCACTAATAGCTTGTAGGTATGAATGACCTAAAAAAAAATAACACATATAAACAATGAGTAAAAAGAAATAAAATAAGGTAAATATTATGAGTAATCTTGTATTGTTTGGTGGTTCTAGTAGGGTTGGAAAAGTGAGAGGCTTTGTCTAAATTTGGACAAGTGACACATTGGCAACAAGGTGAGCAACCCCATCTTTGACCCTGTGACCCAAAGGCATAAAATGTCTCTAAAATTCTGGGATTTTCTATAGGTAATTGATGGAAATGGTGGTAAAACTTCATCCAAAGTTGTATCTAAACCTAACAATTCCCAATGTTTGGTCAAGGCAGATCTTATCATTTCCCACTGTGGATTATATGTGTATATAATATATAATTATATAATGAAGGCTGAAGTTCAGCCTGCATTTCTGGGAGGGGTGTCTGCCCCATTTATTCATGGGCTCTCTCAACCCGGCATACATCCCTCTCATGCCCCTCCCTCCCTCCCACCCCTTTTCTCTGTTGTTCTCATTAGGGTATGCCCCCTTTTAGGCCTACCCGCATTCCTGGCTCCAGGAACAAGTCAGCCAGTGTAGGGTCCCGGGTTAGGCATGCTTCCCCGCTTCGTTCACAGGTAGCCATGACCACAAATATATATATATATATATATATATATACTAGCAGAAGGACCCAGGTTCGCACGGGTATATTTCCACTATTTTCCTTTAATGTTTGTGTGTGCTGTTATAAGATAGACTATGTCTCCCATAAAAGTGATCTCTACCTCAACCAGTCCCCTTAACAGTGACCTCAATAGCACCCCAGCCCTCAACACTGAACCCCCAAAGTGCCCCACCCCTTCAAATGTGACTTCCACAACACCCCACCGCCCCTCTAACAAAGACCTCCACTGCAGCCCACCCTCTTAACAGTTACCCGCCACAGTGATCTAGCCCTTAACAGTGATCTCCACAAGTCCACGCCACCTTAACATTTACCTCCACAGCACCCCACTCCTCAACTTTGACCTGCACAGTGAACCATCCCCTTAACAGTGACCCCGCCTCACACCACCCCTTTACCGGTGACATTCACAACACCCCACCCCCTTAACAGTGACCTCAACAGTACCCTAACCCCTTAAGAGAGACCTCCACTGCGCTCACCCATTTAACAGTGACTTCTACAGTACCCTGCTCCCTTAACAGTGACCTCCGCAACACCTGCCCCCGAACAGTGACCTTCACCGTTCCCTGGACCCTGGTTATTGGTTAATCCCATGTACGTTTAGCAACTGGCTGCAAGCGCTCGCTATACTAGCGTATCGGGTTTACGTCGGGGTGGGTTGGCTCCACTATGACGAACAGTTTCGGCAACGCAGGGCGGTTAGGCCTGATATCCGGTGGGATCACAAGGATATTGGGCTTTGGTTACTAGTGACGGCACCGACTAGGACGGTGCAGCCCTTCCGGGGCGCTTGAGGGGTCAACAACGGGAACGCTTGCGGCAGCATCAGCGAAGGGCTTATGTTTCCTTTTCAACAAAGGAAATTGCAGATCCGGGGCTAAGTGCAAAGTTAAGCACGAATGCACCTTGTGCGGGGGCCCCCATGGAGCCAGCCCGTGTTTTTAGAGGGGAAAACAAAGGGAGGGCGGGGACGCTGCTGGAAAAAATCTGACTCCAGTGCGGGTGGAATAGATGCAGGAGTTCCTAGATAGGTACCCAGATCGGGCAGCGGCCATTTTTATTTGTTAACAGTTTTAAGTTCGGTTTTCGTATTCCATCATTTACGCCGGCGGGCCCCTGGTTCATAAGAATCTGAGGTCTGCTCTTGATCACCCCGAGGTAGTTTCTGGGAAGTTAAGGAAGGAGGTGGAGTTGGGGCGGATGGCGGGCCCGTTTAGGGTGCCTCCGTTGGTCAATCTAAAAGTTTCTCTATTGGGGGTGGTGCCTAAGAAGGAGCCAAACAAGTTTCGGCTCATTCACCCTTTGTCATATCCAAAAGGAGCGTCATTCAATTACGGCATAGATGCCGATTTATGTTCAGTGGTGTATACATCATTTGATGCGGCTGTGAATTGGGTAAGATGGTGGGGCCGGGAACGTTAATGGCAAAGGTTGACATTGAAGCAGCTTTTCGCTTGTTACCGCTTAATGTGGAGAGCTTGCATTTGTTGGGTTGTTTTTGGGAAGGGAGTTATTTTGTAGATAGGTGCTTACCCATGGGGTGTTCGCTTTCCTGTGCGTATTTTGAAATGTTTAGTTCATTTTTAGAATGGGTAGTGGTTGACGTTTCGGGTTGTTCATCGGTTAATCACTATTTAGATGATTTTTTTGTTAAGGCTGCCGGAAAGCTCGGGTTTGTTCTTTTGTTACTGCATATGTTAGTCGGTTTTTGCGCATTTTGGGGTACTGCTGGCTGGTGAGAAGACGGTGGGTCCAGCGTCGGAATTGTTGTGTTTTTTGGGAAATGTTATAGACACTGTCAGGATGGAGTGTAGACTTCCGGAGGAAAAACTGTTGAATCTGCGGCAGGAGGTTTGTAAGGCCATAAAACGGGAAAAGATTAGGTTGCGGGACTTGCAGTTCTTATTGGGAAAACGTAACTTTGCATGCCGGATTATGCCGATGGGTCGAATTTTTTGCAGACGCGGCTACGACGGCTGTGTCAGCGCCACATCACTTCGCACGGCTACGAAAGGAATTGAAAGGGGATTTAAGGGTATGGGCAGAGTTTTTACAACAGTACAATGGTCAGACGTTAGTTATGGGAGACGCTTGTGATAATGTTGATTTTGAGTTATATACGGACGCGTCTTGGGGAGTTGGTTTTGGGGCTTATTGCAAGGGACAATGGTGTGCGGGTCAGTGGCCGGAGACATGGTTTACGTGTGGCTGGGTAACCTGGCTCTTTTGGAACTATTTACCATTGTCATGGCGGTAGTGTTGTGGGGAGAGCGATTCGCCAATAGAAAGGTGCGTTTCCATTGTGATAACTTGGGGGTGGTTCAGGCTATCAACAGTTTATCGGCATCTTGTTTATTAGGCTCTTGCAATTTCTGGTCTTGCGTGGTCGCAAAGCATGTTGCAGGGGTGTCTAATTCTGTGGCGGATGCTCTTTCTCATTCACAGTGGGAGTGGTTTCGGCTTCTAGTGCCAGAAGCAGAGGAAGAGGGTCTGGAGTGTCCGATTTGGCTTTGGGAAATCCTGGAGGAGCGATAGTGAGGTTGTTGAAGGACTCGCTGAGTCCTGGTACCTGGAAGGCATATGGTAAGGCGTGCGAGACCTGGGAGAGGTGGAGCTCCCGGCTTGAGGCATGCGTTGATGATGGAGAGATGATATTGGTGCTGTTATTAGGGCATTTTAAAGAGGAAGTCTGTTTCTCAGGTAAACCGTTTTATTGCATGTCTAGCGTATGGGTTAAGGTTGCGTCGCTTAACTGACCAGACAAAAACTTTTGGGTTCGGTAGGTTTTGAAGGGATGGCATAGGGGAAGTAAGGTCGAAGACCAGGGGAGGCGGGTTGCTTTTAAGTTTCTTTTGGAGATAAGAAAAGAGAAAAGTTGGGCGTTGTTTTTAGTTCGGGGTGGGAAGTGGGTTTATTTAGGACGGCATTTGCATTAGCATTTTTGGGGCTTTTAGATTAGGGGAGTTGGTGAGTGTCAGTGTCAGTAGAGCGGGGGTTTGAAGTGTGATGATGTGGACTTATATTTGGACAGGGTTGTGGTTCAGATTCGGAAGTCGAAACGGATCAGGAAGGTAGGGGTTGCCAGTTTACGTTGTTTGCAGTTCCTGGTTGTTTTATGTGCCCAGTCCGGTGTGTGGAGGGTGATAGTGTGGGATTAGGTAGGGATACGTTGCCTTTTCTCCGGCATGAGGACGGTTCGTTTTTGTCCCGTTTTCAATTTTTGGCGGTGTTCAAGAAATGCTTGAAAGCTCTTGGAGTCGAGGGAACAGGGTATTCTGGGCACCCGTTCAGGATAGGAGCAGTGACGGAGGTGGCCAGATTGGGAGTCAGTGAGGAGGTAATTCGGAAGATTGGGCGTTGGGAATCGGCGAGGTTTCGGTCTTATGTTAGACAGTTTTTTTTTTATAGATATGATGCGGGCAATGTTTGCTTTAGTGTTAATTCTTCTTTTGTTTGATTTCAGGTTCGACAGCAGCTTTGGTGTGGATGTAGGGCACTCCTATGTGTTTTGGGGGCAGTTAGAGCGGGTGTGTGGCCGAACTGGCCCCTGACCCTTAACCCTAATACTGACCCCCAAACCCTAAGTCTAATACTAGTCTCTAGATCTAATATTGACCCCTAATGCTAATACAATGCCATACTGACCCCTAACCCTAAGGCCTCATTCACACGCAGGGACGTGCACAGACATTTTGAAGGGCAGGGGCTAAAATAAAAAAGGGCACTTGTCACGTGACGTAACAGACGTGCGTCACGCACGTCCTCTACGTAGGTAGCCCCTGCGCTAGCCTTAAAGTACCCTGTCACCCTAACCCTGCACTGGTGAGACTGTTGAATCAATTGTATCTGTGAATAAATTGCACTGCCGCCGGCGGGATGGACCACATACCTCTTACATCCAGTGACATCTCCTGTCATGTAGACCTTCTCTTTCCTCTTCTCCTCCATTTGAACCAGACCGCCATGGCAAATTCTTTCAGCCGCATCTCGTCTCTACAGAGTTTATAATACAGACACGTTAGATTTCTCAATGTTTCCATCCCCTCCCCATCCTGCTGCCACTCCCAATACTGCGCCCGTGGAACTCACCAATGTCCCAGGTACTATACTGTTGAAAAATAGTGACCCCAATAGACATAATTGGGGTTATTTATCAAACTGGTGTAAAAGAGAAGTGGATTTCCAAAAGAGCTGTCAAAAATAAAAGGTGGAACCTGATTGGCTGCTATGGATGACTAAGCCAGTTCTACTTTACACCAGTTTGATAAATTACCCCAAATGTCCCTATAGTGTCCACAGCAACTATAATGTCCCCTAGAGTGCCCCCAGTAATAATAACACCATATATTGTGCTCCAGGCAATAATCCCTGTATAGTGTCCCCAAAAATAATAGCATTGCCCCTACACTGCCTCCCCAATAGAAACGCCCCAATATAGTAATTTCCCCACACTGCCCCCATAGTAATTCCCCATAGTAATTTGCCCCCACACAGTGATTGCCCCCACACAGTGATTGCCCCCACACAGTAATTTACCCCACACTGCCCCCACACAGTGATTGCCCCCACACAGTAATTTGTCCCCACACTGCCCCCACACAGTGATTGCCCCCACACAGTAATTTACCCCATACTGCCCCCACACAGTGATTGCCCCCACACAGTAATTTGTCCCCACACTGCCCCCACACAGTGATTGCCCCCACACAGTAATTTACCCCACACTACCCCCACACAGTGATTGCCCCCACACAGTAATTTGTCCCCACACTACCCCCACACAGTGATTGCCCCCACACAGTAATTTACCCCACACTGCCCCCACACAGTGATTGTCCCCACAGGGCCCACACAGTAATTCACCCCACACTGCCCCCACACAGTGATTGCCTCCACATAGTAATTTGTCCCCACACTGCCCCCACCGTATGTCTTCCGTATCCGTTCCGCTTTTTGCGGAACCATCTATTGAAAATGTTAAGACCAGCCCAATTTTTTTCTATGTTATTACTGTATACTGTATATGCCATACGGAAAACGGAACGGAAAACGGAACCGAAACGGAAACACAACGGAAGAAAAACGGAACCACTGATCCGCAAAATACGGACCGCAAAATACTGAAAAAGCCATACGGTCGTGTGAATGAGGCCTAATACTGAAAATTAACCCTATGGCTACATTTGCAAAACCGTATGTGTTTTCCCATCCACATCCGCAAAGCAAGAATACTGGCCATGTGCGCTCGACGCTTTGTGGAACACACACGGGCAGGAAACTGCAATATATATATAGAAAAAATAAATAAAAGCAGACTGATGTACCAGCCCTAAAAGGGATTTTTGGACCGCTGTTAGGACACTGTCCTTATAGGAGATGAGCCTTTGAGGACTGGAGTGGACACAGAACACTGTCCTAGCTAACGCTTTCCTATTAATTCGGCAGCAGCAGCACTCTTCCTGCTCTAACTAACACTGCAGCTTCAGAATGAACCTAAGATGGATGCTGTTCTTGCTTTTTGATAGGAGGTGGGAGGGTCTGGGAGTGAGGGTATACTGATTGGCTGGAATGTGTCTGCTGACTGTGAGGTACAGAGTCAAAGTTTACTCAATGATGATGTATCGGGGCGGACCGAATTTTTCGGGACATCTCTACCCCTAACCCTAATACTGGCCCCTAACCAAGAACTGACACAAAGTCCAGAACACGGACTGAAGTCAGAGATTAGCACAGCAGAGAAAGATAAAGCAAGATATCCAAGTTCAGCTGCCAGTTTACCCCAAAACCTGCTGGAACCAAAAGAAAGATCAAGTATTGTCTGTTAAACTTTACAAAGTTTAGACTCAGCTTATTCTCTACAAACTACGACTCTCCAATTTATTTCTATGGAGCCTAACCTTTGGGGAGCGACGGTATCCAGGTAAGAGCGCCGTGACACAGCAAACTAATAAGGCTGCACCACCAATCGGCATCCCAAAAAACCTGGTGCACGATAAGCCCTGGGGGCAGCATACTGCAAAGGAATCTTTGATGGTCTCATGTTAACAAAATGACAAAATTCAGAGGCTTCAGGGGTTAAAAATACAACTTGGCTGTATTTGGTCCAGCAACAAAACAGCGACATCACATAGAGATCAGTTCACACATAACAGTATTCAGAGCACAGATGTTCCACTGTGGCTACTGTGCCTTTCAAGACTGAGACCTTGACTGCAGTTGTCAACAGTTTTATGCCCCAGTAACAGCATCACCTGGGCTGATTGGTGGGAAAGGGGGGGGGGGGAGTCCTGGAGGGGGAGGGAATGGCAGGTCCCACTGCCAACCTACCTGCCATTCCAAAAAAAATTCAGGCCCGGAAATAAAATTTATAAAAACCTCAGCAAAGTAAATTTACTAAGGAAACCCAACTTTCCTGGATTTTTCATCTCACCTACATTAAAAAGTGTGGATGAGATGTACACCCCCTCCAGGTGTCTTCCATCTGCCTATGTATTCTACGATAGATAGACAGACAGACAGGGGAAAGACGGACATACAGATAGACAAACAGAGGGACAGACAGACAGATATGGCCACTGTTGATGGTGTTCCAAGGCTTTAGGACTGATGGGCATGATGGTATTAACGCCATTTAGTCCATGGACCGGCAGCTGCAGCAGGTGTTCTTCTTCTGGGTCCTTTTATGGAATCCATTTATGGAACCGTTTCAGGCGGGATGGTCTCGTGATATTTTCCTGATCTGTTTTGGATGGTTTTTTCATGATTTTTTCCTCCTCTATTTTAGGTGTTATTTTCATTATTTTCTCCTCCTCTTTTTGGCAGCTTTAAGTTGTTCAATAATTGTCATTTCTTTCTTGATGTTATTCATGGCTGGTCTGATGTTATCTTTCTTGATGTCATTCATGGCTGGTCTGATGTTATCTTTCTTGATGTTATCTATGACTGGTCTGATGTTATCTTTCTTGATGTTATCTATGGCTGGTCTGATGTTATTTTTCTTAATTTGCACTAAAGGCTTTTGAACAACTACAAAATGAAAAGGAAACCATCAGCAGGTAGTAGATATAATAGAATATATACTTTTAACATTATGAGCAATGTAGTAATATAGTGATGCAGCTCATCAGCAGACATGATGCTGAATAATGGGGTAATAGAAGGACCCACAATGTGTGTGATCAGCAGATATGAGAGGTAACCCTAAGCTCTACCTGGACCCCCATTATATATGTTATTACATAGAAATGATTACCTGGCTTCTCCACTCGAACCATCGCTAGATCAGTTGCCTGTTTCTGTTCCCGCCGGCGCCAGGCCTTGATGTACTTGTAACTGTGAGACAGAGAAATGTCCTGACATTAGCCGCTACAGATGATGATCTTCAGTTCCCCATCAGAATATACCCATGACCCCCTTCCCCCACTACAGGGGGGTGAGCTATAAAGGTGCAGTATATAACAGGCAGGAAGGATATACAATAGTGCTATATTCTATATCACATCATAATACAGGACTGGGAAAGAGTGGACAGCGGTTACATGATTACATCCCTGCCCGATCCTGCCCCTGTATTATAACTTGGCTGCAGTAGTTACTGCGCTCCCTGTAGGTCAGACAATACAGTGTATAGAGAATATTGTGATCTGTAGAGTAGAAGAAAATTGTAAACTCACCAGCAAAAGATGGTAATCACAGCGGCAAGCAATAGAAATCCGCATAGCGGCAGGACAACGCGGTACATGACTGGTAATAAAGACACAAGATGCTCGTTATCAATTCTTATCATAGAGAACATATTCTACAAGACATTGTCCAACATCTCTAGATCCTAGAGGATAATGAGAGTAGAAATAGGAGAGGAAGGACTTGACTACTCACTGTTATTTGCACCAGCGCTGTCCGGACCGGGGTTGTACTCCCTGATCCTGGGAAAGTCACTGTCCATGAAAGAATGAAGAAAAATAAAGACATGAAATCAATGATAGCGGAAGCTGAACCCCAAAACGAGGACAAGAGGCAACGTCAGAAGATGACAATAAATCAGTATTTAGTAAGTGCCCACTAGTGGATGTCATCATTTAAGGCCATGGTTTCAGATTAGAAACCTTACAGCTTTCTTTCTGAAATATCCTCCCTCTTGTTCCAGGGGTTGTGTACGGTTTTGCAGTTCAGCGCCATCCAAGTAAATGGGGCTCAGCTACAATGCCGCACACAGCCCACTGTCCTATAACCTGATCTCCAAGCCACAGAGATACCAGCCAGATTTGCCTCTAGGACTCGTAATCATGTAAGGATAAATACAATATTCAGCCCCCATTCCGTAAGATAAACCCCGGTGATAATAGCCATTACCTGCAGGTGTTTTTGTGGGCTTTCCGTAAACATAAAATATAAAAAGAAAAGAAAAACAAGAACAATTCTTCTTGAATCCATCGTCTCCAACATCTAACCCTCAAAAGAATCCAGTGCACCCCAACACATAGAACCCTGGACACAGCATTGTGATGTCATACAGCTTCAGTATTCTAAGGGGCGGGGCTCCTGGCTACTGCTGATGTCATCAGAGATCTAGTCTGAATGAAGAACTGTATATAGAGCAGTAATGTTTAAAGGGGAATGCCACTTTTAGTAAACCTTTAACAAAGTCATAAGTATATTGGGCGTTATTTATTAAACTGGTGTGAAGTGGAAATGGCTTAGTTGCCCATAGCAACCAATCAGATTCCACCTTTCAATTTGGGCCACTCCTTTGGAAAGTGAAAGGAGGAATCTGATTCATTGCTATGGGCAAATAAGCCAGTTTTCCGTTACACCAGTTTGATAAATGATCCCCATTATGTACATTATAGCATGAGACTACACAATTATGATACATAATTTATACATTCAGAACTCCTGGGTGGTAATGAGGACTCTCCTTCCCTCTTTTAACCCCTTAAGGACGCATGACGTATCGGTACGTCATTGTTTCCGAAGTCCTAGGACCCATGACGTACAGGTACGCCATGAGTAGTTTCGATCACTGCTGCTCAGCCGGCAGTGATCGGAACAAGGTACCTGCTGAAATCATTCAGCAGGTACCTTGTTACAATGCCCAGGG